>CAUYRT010074437.1:0-67077 GCA_963574885.1 Lepilemur ruficaudatus | reverse complement strand
GCTGGTCTACACCCTGGGGCTGTCAGGGGGTAACCCTTGGGTCACAGGAGCCAAGGCTGGGGCTGGGCATGCAGAGGAGTCTGTGTCTGGGGGCTGCAGGAAGCTTTCCTCATCCTGGGTGTGGGCTGTGCAGGTGCTGAGGGAATGCATGCCCTGGGCACACAGCTGGGGCAGAGCACGCTGGGTGTCCCCACATGCCTGCCCCTCTGACTGCTGGGCAACAGGAGACAGGAAAGGGAAGATGTAATGACCAGAAGCCTAGTCTCTCCACAGCATCACCCCAGCATCCTCCACCAACAAGGCAGCACCTTGCTGCCTGCAGAGGAGGCCGCTCAGGGCCAGCATGGCCTGAGAATGTGCACACGTGGACAGAGTGCGTATGATGAGGTGTGCAAGAGTGCAAGTGCACTTGTGTGCACGCCTGTGGGAGGAGAGGGCTCGGGACTGGTTCCATCAGGATCCAAATACAAATAAACATCCCAGCCAAGTGTGGAGCTTTGCAAGGGTCTTGCCAGGCCAAAAACCAGGTTAAAGTTAGAAGCAGAACTGTGGCTGGGTAACCACATGCACCAGATGAAGCCAGCGCATGTGCTGCTGGCATGGTGTGGGGTTTACCTATGAAGGATGATTTCAGATGAGGCTCTGCCCTGGCACAGACAGTGCCTCGCCCTGTGGAAAGGTAGGGCAGTCTTTTCCCTGCTAAGGGTGGGCCAGGGTGGGAGCAGGTGGGGTCTCAGGGGAGTGTACCTCCATCTCCCTTTCTGTCTGTCTCCTGCACACCTATGTGTGTGTGTGTGCATGCACACATTACACACATACATGACGCACACACATACATAGGCTGTGATGTTTCCCAGGGCCTCTTCCAATGTGAACAATGACTTGGGTCTTTGGCAGGTGTGCTGTGAGCAGGTGGGACCCACCTGTTCTGCATGGCGGGTGGGACTCAGGCTGGCCATTGGGGAATGATTGGGAATCCTTTTGGTTTCTCAGACAAGCAACACCACCATTTTGCACCATCAATGGGTGTGGTGTATGCCGGGCCATGGAAGTGAGTACAGGGCAGGTCCAGCCCTGGCAGCCAAACCTGTTGAGACAGAAACCTGTGCACTAGGATTGGGGGAGGATTGTATCACCACATGGCATTTGGGAGTTGAAGGTATGGAATGGGAAAGGCTTTGCAAGTCCTGCTAGTGACCTGCCCACGGTGCCAAGGGCAGCTTGCACCAGAGGCAGGTCTTAGCCCACAGGCCAGGTGGCCCTTCTGGGCAGAAAGGTGACAGCAGTGAGGAGCATCTGGCCAGCAAGGCCCTGGTCTCCTCATGGGTTCCGCACCTACCTGTACTTAACCCCACCATCTCTTTCTTAGCCATTGTACCCGACCCCTCAATGCAGAGCCTCGAGGCGTGCCCAGCTGTGTGACCTTGGTTAGGCTTCTCACCTCCCAGCCTCAGTGTTCTTACCTGTGAGAGGTCAGTGAAGGGATCTGTGGCTATGAGTCTGCAGGGAGAAGTTCATAACAGTACGCACCTGTGCAGAGGTGAGCACCTGTCTGCACCTGCACTGGCTGCTCCCTCTCTCCCCAGCATGCCTTCTCCACTTCACAGTTGGAGAAACTGAGGCCCAGAGGAGGCCAGTGCTCTGCAGAGCCCAATGGCACTGGATGCTAGCAGCTCTCCCCAGTGATCCACCAAGATTGGCTGTATCATCTGTGGCCCTTGTTCTAAAACTATGAGGAATTTCACAACTGTGGTATCAGAGCATTAAACTACGAGTGAGCCTTCTGAGTGGGGACCCACTGGGACTTCCCAGGCTGTACCTACCCTGAGGCCGGCTCTGCACACACCTCTTCAGTTCCCCACCTCAAACCATGTGTTTTTCCATCTAGAAATGTCTGTGACATGGAGGAGCATTAAGATGGCTGTGCCCTGCTGCAGGGACCACCTGGGAGGCATTTTAAGTGCATTTAAATCTGCTTCTGGTCATAAGCATTGCCCGGCCCATAAATCCCTTTGGCAGCAGCGAGACTGAGTGAGATTGGGCCCCACACGATCCTGTACGGCTGGGCTCTGCCAGATGAGGGCGAGAAGGGCCCGTTCTCCCTGCATGTGTGGTCTCTGTGGTGGGGGTTTTGGGGAACTCAGGCCTGCCCCACCTCCCAGCCCCTGGACCACTGAGGTGCATGTGCACCATGAAGACCCCCAGAGGAGGCACCTCACAGGATTCCCAGGCTGGATCTGCCACTATGGCTGGGGTGGACAGTGCCCTGTCCACTCTTCTGCAGTCCTGGGCATCACCAGAGCCACCCCACAAGGCCCTCCCAAGGGCACCTGGTTCTTATTGGGAAGACCAGGGCCAGAGATGTGTGTCCCTGGAGAGAACAAGAGCTGTCAAAAGCTGTGTTGCCTCTGCAGACCTGAGCTCAGTCACCCCCAAGCATCCCTTCGCCAGTACTCTCAGGCGAGAGTGTAGCCCCACTGCATGGAGGACCATCCTGTAGGCACACCCTGGGGAGACCCTGGGCACAGGGCACCTGACTGGGCGGGGAAGGGCTCGCCAGGGCCTGGCGCCCGGCCTGCCCCAAGGCCACCACCCCACAAGGCCATGTGGGTTACAGTCTCTCATCTCTTGTGGCCAGAAACAAAAGCTGCCCAAAGGACAGCACTTCAAGAGAAGCCTCTCCTTTTCCAATTTGTTTCACCACTTTGGGACTCCAAACAGTCTTACCTATTCTCTTCCACTGACTCCAGGTGGCACTTGATTGTTTTCCAAACCCAAGTATGTCCTGGAGGACCCAGACAGGTCAAGGGGCATCCTCTGCTGATGCCTCCGTCCTGCCCTCAGAGACCGAGCCATGGCTGGAGGGAAGCAGGATCTAGATGGAACAAACTGACCAAAAAGAAATCGGTTGTACACGAGCACAGTGTTTGCTGATGTCTGCTTTGGATGTCAGTGTATTTTGTGTGTTATAGGGTAATTTGCAGGTTTTTAATGGGCTTTAAGCATTTTTTGCCTATTCGTCTTTTTTAAAATTCTTACTATTTTTTATTGTGGAAAAATACACATAAAATGTTTAATATTTTTAAACATACGGTCTAATGGCATTACCTGCATTCACACTGTTATGCAACTATCAGCACCAGCCATCTCCAAAACTTTGTCATCGCCCCAAACTGAAATTCTGTCCCTGTTAAACACTAACTCCCCACCCCCCAGCCACCATTCTCCTTTCCGTCTCTATGAATTTAACTACTCTAGATACCTCATATAAGTGGAATTGTGGAGTATTTGTCGTTTTGTGGCTGGCTTATTTCACTTAGCATGATGTCCTCAAGGTTTATCCATGTTATAGCATGTGTCAGAATTTCCTTCTTTTTTAAGGCCAAATAATATTCCATTGTGTGTATGATCAGGTTTTGTTTATCCATTCATGGACACTAGGGCTGCTTCCAGCTCTTGACTATTGTGAATAGTGCTGCTGCGAGTATCAGTGTGCAAATATCCCTTTGAGACCTGGCTTTCCATTCTTTGTTATATACCTAGAAGTGGGATTGCTGGGTCATATGATAATTCAATTTTAACTTTTTGAGGAACTGCCTTCTGTTTTCCACAGCGGCTGTATCTTTTTACATTCCCACCAACAGCACACAAAGTGTCCCCAAAACTTCTTACAATTTAAAAAACTTTTTATTGTGAAAAATGTTGGCCATTCCCAAAGTCAGCAGGGTAGTGTGCTGTGCTCCCAAGTGGGCTCACCCAGCCATGGAAGGCCAGCATCTTGCCTTCCTCAAGGAAGCTACATCTCTGCCCACTGCTCCATCAGTGATGAGTTTTTCAGTTTTTTGGGTAAAATTTACAAAGGTTGAAAAGCATGAATCTTAGCTATGCGATGTTGACAAATGAATATGCCCAAGTGACCCGCACTCTGTCAGGATACGGGACCTTCCTTCCCCAGAACGTGCCCTCCTGTTCTTCCCAGTCTGTCTGCCACCCCACCCACAGGCAGTCAGTCCAGAACAATGCTGTGTGTTCCTTTCTGCTTGGCTTCTTCAACTTGGCATGATGTCTGTGCAATCAATGCGTGTTGGTGTGTGTGTGTCAATAGATCAGCCCTTTTTATTGCTGGGTAAGATTCTGTGGTGTAGCTGGACCACAGTTTGCCTGTCTGTCCCCCTGTAGAAGGGCATCTAGGCTATTTCCAACTCTTGGCTATTGTGATTTAGATCAAGTCACTTGATGGGTGTGCGTTTTCATTTCTCTTGGATGAATGGAGGGAATTTCAGGGTCAGGTAACAGCAGTGTATTTAAATAAAGATTTGTGACTTTCTCGCAAAGTGCTTTCTACATTTTGGGGACTGTTGCCTGCCCTGCTTGTCTGGCACAACAGTCTCATGCCCCGAACACCCTGGCTCTGGGTGAGTTGTTTGGAGCCTGTGTGAACTGGCGGCTCAGGTGTGGCTCAGGTGTCACCAGACTTGGGTAATGGAGAAGGGGCTTGTAGCTGCCCTGTTCTGCCTCCCCTTCCTCCCTCCTTTTTCTTCTTCTGTTTTAAAGCAGTGCATGTTCAGCCAGGGTGTAGCTATACAAATACTTGTGTATTCACGTTCTCAGGACTAGAGATGAGAAATCTCTGCTAAGATTGGAATTTTGAATTAATAATGTTTTTTGTATCCATGAGGAAGCCTTTATCTCTACTCTCCCTCACACAATTCCCTGCTACCTGCAGCCCCGCTGGGCCTCTACTTCTCGAGGGATGCGTACTGGGAGAAGTTGTATGTGGACCAGCCAGCCGGCATGCCCCTGCTCTATGTCCATGCCCTGCGGGACACCCCCGAGGAGGTGCCCAGCTTCCGCCTAGGCCTGCACCTCTACGGCGCCTACCGCACGCGGCTGCATGAGAACAACTGGATCCGTGTCCAGGAGGACACAGGCCTTCTCTACCTTAACCAGAGCCTGGACCACGGCTCCTGGGAGAAGCTCAGCATCCACAGTAAGGGAGTAGCCCCAACACCCCCACCTCATCCTCAGGTCACCCTCGTCACAGCTGCCGTCACAGGCTCACACAGCCTCATCACACCCTGGTCACAGGCTTAGAGCATGGCTTCCCCACGACACCTGGTGCAGAAGGGATAAAGGGCGAGGTGAGACCTGCCTGCCTCTGTGTCCAGCCTGGCGAGTTTGGGGGCCATAAATGACACTTGGGCTTCCTGAGGCTGTTGGGATTTTGGAGACCCATGTGAATGATTTGGGTACTCTCTCCATGCTGGACCCAGATGCCTTTGCCAGTGGGATTAGCAAGGATTTGGAGGTTTCAAGAGAAGGATTAAGAGGATCAGGAAAAAATCCCAAAGTTTTGATTTAGCGAATGACCTGGAACTTGCTGGAGAAGCAGCTTCCAGGAGAGCCAACTGCCCATTGGCAGCAAGCTGCCCTTGTACCTGGTGGGGGCTTGGCCTGGCCAACTCGTCCTGGTAGGGAGGCGGAGCCTTTGGCCAACTGCACAGATTGGGGGTCGAGGTCACGTGTGACACTGGTACTGGGTGGGATGGGAGTAGAACAGAGCAGCTGGGACAGAAAATGGTGATGAGCACCCCTCCAGAGGCACAGCCTCACTCGCCCTCAAAACAGCCCTGAGCCCCATCTGCCGGCAAGAGGCAGGTCACAGGCAGTCCTGCCCAGAACGGGCAGACTGACCCGATTGCCAAGGAAAGCCAGCGTCACAAGACAAGGAAGGGGCTTGGGTGGGTAGCTCCCTCCCAGGGCAGCCCAGGCGGTTCTGAAGAAGGTGCAGTTGAGCAGGGTCTTAGTTCCACATGCTTCATCCTGAGCTCCCAGTGGGGAGCCTGAGGAACTGGAGTCCATGGGTGGGGGCCAGCATGGAATCTGCCTCGGGCCTGCCCTTCCTGGGAGGCCTGAGCCCTCGAGATTGGAGAGAGGCCTCTTGCACTGGCTGGGTCCAGTCGGGAGGAACCACATAGTGATTTGAACAGGGAAAGTTTGTGCAAAGGATTCTTAACCATAACGGGATTGGAGCAGTGAAGGCCAGGCTAGTGAGGAGCAAAGGGAATGCTAATGAGTACAGGAAGGCAGGTGTGAGGAGCAGCCCTCCCCCGGGGCTGAGATGGAGGCCCAGGAAAAGCCCCCACCCCAGCTGGGATCCAGACCTCACTGACATCGCTGTGGCGCCTTGGTGTGGAACTTGCTGGAAATGTTCCCCTAGGTGCTGGGGAACTCTGTCTTCCTGGCGTGTCTCTGCAGGGACACTGTGACAATACCACTTGGGGGAGGGTGTGGTGGGCAGGAGGCAGCCCAGGAGAAACCACCCACCTGCAGGGTGGGGCAAGTTCGACCTGTGCTCTGGGCCCCTCCCTGAGGAGGGGGCATTTGAGCTGAGGCCTATGGGGGAGGGGAGGAGGTGGTGGGCAGGACTAGAGGACCCAGTGGAGGGAGCCTGCGGACCAGGGTGAGGACAGGGGTTTACACCAATCCTGGAGCTCGGTCTGGTGGGCGTGGCGATGCCTCCATGGGCCTGACTTCTCTCTCTGCAGACGGCGGCTTCCCCCTGCTCACGGTCTACCTCCAGGTCTTCCTATTGCCTATGTCCCTGCGTGAGGGCGAGTGCCAGTGGCCAGGCTGTGCCCGCGTGTACTTCTCATTCATCAACGCCTCCTTCCCGGCTTGCAGCTCCCTGAAACCCCGGGAGCTCTGCTTCCCAGAGACAGGCCTCTCCTTTCGCATTCGGGAGAACCGGCCCCCAGGCACCTTCCACCAGTTCCGCCTGCTGCCCATGAAGTTCCTCTGCCCCAACATCAGCGTGACCTACAGGCTCCTGGAAGGTGAGTGCAGACCTCATGGGGCCATGCCTCAAAGCCTGCTACAAGCCTAGCATGGCTCTGTGAGCCCTGGCATGAGCCCCGTGGTTTAGTCGTCACTACCATGCCATCCACTCATTTAATATTCCAGAAATATCTCTCTTATACTTGCCATGGGCCAGGTACTATTGCAGGAGCTAAGGAGGTAACAGTGAATAAAACCAGCCTGGAATCCTGCCTGCCTAGAGCTTCCATTCCTGTGGAAGAAGGAGAGCAGCACGTGCCAAGGAAATCGGGTGCCTTCTGGGAGGAGATAGCTGGGAAGGAGAAGGAGTAGAGACCACTGGCAGGGCAGGGGCCACCAGAGCGAAGGCAGGAGGGTGCCAGGCATGCAGGTCTAGGGAGGACCCCTTGGGGCTAGAGTGCAGTGAGCCCCTCGGGAGAGCCAAGGCCAAAGGGAGCAGAGCAGTTCCTGGGGAGGGGGCAGGTCTGGGAGTGACTTTCAGGGATTTGCCGAGGGACATGGGGAGCCATGGAAGGCTTGGTGGGGGCGTTGACAGGACCTGACTTACCTTTAAGGATTAGTCGCACTGCTGTGTTAGGCACGTTTTGGGTTGGGGAGGTTTGGGGAAGCAGGGAGACAATTAGAAAGCTACAGGAGAACCCCCTCCAGAGAGGACAGGGCTGAGGATGAGGGCAGAAGCACAGCGGCCGCAGCAGCAGGCAGCCCTGGGCATGCCTGGGCGGAAGATGAGCAGGATTTCTTCGTGGGCTGATGTGGGGTGTTGAGGGAAAGCGGGCACCTCCCAGGGGCCCACGGGGGCAGCAGCAGGGAAGGCCCACCTAGCCAGGAGGCGGCCCTGGGGAGGCGCACTCAGCTATTTCAAAGGCCGCGGAGCCTGCACTGCTAGAAAGTGCAGCCTGCGCTCACCAGGCTTCTTGCACCAAACGGGGTAATGGTGGTAAAGACACTCTCAAGAGGAAGGAAAGCCATCACTCACTGTCCCTCAGCATCATCCTTCCGTTTTCCATACCAGGGGTAGGTATCTTTGAACCAGATGGTTGGCAGAGCACATGGATTTTTTTCATGCTGCCCTTTTTCACTGAAAATTATATAATTCAATTTTGTTTAGTGTGTTTTTTTGTAATCACAAGAAAGGAAAGATCAAGAATGGAAAGATCATAGAGTAAGCATTTCCCATGTTTGTTATCCACATGTAACTCATGGTTCTGATTGGGAAATGGGTGAAGTTGTCCTAACCTAACATGACCTTCAGCATGTCCCATTTCCTGGGTTGTTCCTGGAGGGCAAATGCTAGGACGGACTCAGGGTGAAGAATGTGTGGCTCCTGGGCCTGCCTCAGCGGGTGTTGTGAAGCACCTTCTGCAGTGCCAGGCGCAGAGCAGGCTTTTTAGTCTCATCACCCCACCTTCTGGGGAGGAAACCGAGGCACCTGCCTCGTGTAGAGCAGGGATGCACACCAAGCAGTCTGAAATATTTGTGTTAATGAAAAATCATACACCAGATGTCCACCGTGTTTGTTTTCAAATGATAGAATTGTGGCTTTATTTCTCATATTCTCTAAAATGAGCACATACTGCTTTCAAAATTAAACAAAAAATCCTAACATTTTTTAAAAACCAGTGAAGCCAGGAGCTGGCTCTCCAGCCCTGCAGCCAGGGCTCAGCTGAAGCCACCCTTCCCCACACAAGCCCACTCCAGATGAGGCTAGGTAGGCGGAGGGGTGCCCAGGCCCTCCCTGGGCGGTCAGTGTCCTGGTCCTGTCTCTTCCCCACCAGCATGAGAGCCGCAGCCACAGAAAAACACAACGGGTGCTTGGAGCCCTGGGCCCCTGTGGAGCTAAGAAGGGGCGCGGGGGCCCTAGCCCGCATGCGGTGTGCGCCCAGCCCTGATGGTACAGCCCCTGTAACGCTGGTGCCTGAGGAAGGCAGCACCCCGTCCTTGCAGCGCTCACGGGGGTTCCTGGTCCGCTTGACGCGCAGGTGAGAGACTGCCCTTCCGCTGCGCCCCGGACAGCCTGGAGGTGAGCACGCGCTGGGCGCTGGACCGCGAGCAGCGGGAGAAGTACGAGCTGGTGGCCCAGTGCACTGTGCGCGCTGGCGCGCTCGAGGAGGCAGTGATGGTGCCCTTCCCAGTGACCGTGTACGATGAGGACGACTCGCCGCCCACCTGCCCCGGGGGCGTGGACACCGCCAGCGCCGAGGTGGAGTTCAAGCGGAAGGAGGTGCTTGTCCGCGGGCGCTCGTCCGTGTGTGTTGTTCGCTGTCTGTCTCTGTCCGCAGCTTAGTCCTTGGTCTGTTTAGCTGTTCGTCTGGCTGTAGCGGACGGGAGGAGGCCAGTTCTGCCCGCACCTGCTGGCCTTCCTCCGGTGCCCAGGCCTGGTCTGACCCGGAGCGCTTCTGGGCGCACACCGGCAGGGACAGCTGCGGAGGGCGCCAGGCTGGAGGGAAGGAGCCTGGGGTTGGAGAGCCAGGCGGTAGGCCTCCCTGCAGACGCCCGACCGCGCGGGCGCAGCGGGCGGAGGCGGGTGGCGGGAGCCCAGAGCGAGCGGTGCGTTGCCATTTCCTGCTTCTCTGGGCACCCCAGGTGCCGGCTTGTTAAGGGTTGTGGTGAGGCTGGGAGAAAAGCACGTCTGTGGGGAAAGGCTGGTGAGCCTGGCTGAGCCGCCCTGTGGTGCCAGCAGGGGCCTGGTGAGCAGAGCCATGGGAGGTGCCTAGTGGCTTTGCTCACACCCCCGCCATCCACCTGGTGTAAGAAGGTGCTTGGAAAGCGTGTTGATACACACCTGGGTTGGATCTCTATTCTGCCACCTGTCACTGTGGCTTCCTCAGAGGAGAGTGGGGGTGTTTGTTCTGCTCTGTGGGGACCTGGATTCCTGTCAGCACAGTGTCTGGGCATCTGCCCCAATTCTCCTACGGGAATTCTGGAGATGCTTTTCGCACCTGTTGCACAGGTGAGGAACAGTGGCCCAGGGAAGGTGACTGGCGAGTTTCTCAGGCTGGCGAGTGACTCCGCAGGGGCTTGAACCCAGAGCTGGCTTTGACATCTGGCCCACCTGTGGGCTGTGCCAGGCTTGCACCCTCCCAAGGTCTTTGGGGTCTCCAAGGGGCCCCCTCACCCTCTCTGACCAGTGCCCTCTGCACCCTGCAGGGCACCGTGGTGGCCACACTGCGTGTCTTTGACGCAGATGTAGTGCCGGCATCTGGGGAGCTGGTGAGGCGGTACACAAGCACGCTGCTCCCCGGGGACACCTGGGCCCAGCAGACCTTCCGCGTGGAGCACTGGCCCAACGAGACCCTGGCCCAGGCCAATGGCAGCTTTGTGCGGGCAACTGTGCACGACTACAGTAAGAGGGGTCCCCAGGAAACCAAGCACTGGCTCTTCTTGGGTGGGCAGCACCCTGCCACACACACAGCTCTGGAGTGACCCTCTGCAGCCCAGGCCACCTTGCCTTCACCCTCTGCCCAGAACCTCCTATGTCTGCTGGGCTTACCCTGGGCCCCCAGCTGGGCTTTCATAGCCTGTCCTCTCTACTGGAACTGCCCATGGCGACTCCAGCAGGGCCATACCGCACCCCATGCTGCCCTTGCCAGGTCTCGCCGCTGACTGGGAATACCTGTCACCTGAGGCCTTCCTCTAGCCCCTGGCACCTGCTTTGCTGCCCCTGGGGTGACCCAAATGTGCAGGGATTGTTGCTTCACCCCAGCAGCTCTCTACCAATGGGCTGGTGTACAGCAGCCCTGAGTCAGGTGGGGAATTCAGAAACCCTTGTCCTGCCAGCTCCTGGGATGTGCCACAGGACTCAACCTGCTTGTGGGACATCTTTGTGCAGCTGCCTTGTTTCCCTGCCTCCCTCCCCACCTCCCACCCTGGGATCACCTTCTGAATAAATCACTTGTACTTGGGTTCTGCATCAGGGACCCAGGGTCACAGGTGCCTTAATCCCTTTCTGCTTGGCAGGTCCTGTTCATTCCTCAGCCCCTTTCACTCCACAAGCCTTTTGCAGGTCCCCACCTGTCCTTGCCATGGCACTGTGAACACCTATATGCCAGAGCACCCCTCCCACCATTCTGTGTCTGCTAAACTAGAACAGCAGCTGCACACATGGTGGGTACACAGAGGTGCAAGTTCCAGGGTCCAGGCTTCAGGAGTCCTTGGGTCTGCTGCAGGCTGCTGCTGTGGAGGAGAATTCTACCATTCTCTGGGGGAACTGCCTGGAGGGCTCTAGCACATACCTCCTAGGGCCTTGGAGGAGGTGAAGCTCTTTCTTTACTTCCCGTGTGCCCACATACCACAGAATAACCATACACACAGAAATACCCGATACACAAACACTACACACCACACACACCCCCTATACACAAACACCCCACAAACAGACCACATACACCCCATACGTGACACATACACACCCATACACACACACACAGGCTACCCCCAGCTGAGAAGAAGTCTCTGCATTTCCAGCTTAGCACAATGGCCAACATTTAAATGTCGGTTCTAACGCAGGGCCAGGCGCCAGGCCTGTTACAGGGCACCGTAAGTGTGAAAGCACGTGTTTGCACACTAATGCATGCAGGGCTGTGTCTGGGAGGAGCGGCTCAGTTGTCCTCGCCATGCCCCAACCCACAGGGCTAGTTCTCAACCGAAGCCTCCCCATCTCGGAGAGCCGGGTCCTGCAGCTGGCTGTGCTGGTCAATGACTCGGACTTTCAGGGCCCTGGGCCAGGCGTCCTCCTCCTCCACTTCAATGTGTCCGTGCTGCCCGTCAGCCTGCGCCTGCCCAGCGCCTATGTCTTCTCCGTGAGCAGGAGGGCCCGCCGGTTTGCCCAGGTGAGCCCAGGCCTGCTGCCTGCCTGACGAGGGCCATGGGTGGCAGGGGACCTCCAGGGTAGGGCATATTTTTAGCAGATTGAGTCAAGGCTCGGGGTGGTGACACCCCCTCCCTGGCCCAAACAGCACAGAGTTGCCAGTGGAGCTACCGGCATAGGCGAGGGAGGCCCAGGGCAAACAGGGCTGGAGGCTCCTTGGGCCCCTCTTTTTTCTCATCGTTTCTTGGTGTCCTTAAAACATTTTCTGTGCTAATATAAGAGCAATGCTGGGTACATCTACATATGCTGACTTGGAAAGATGTTCCTGGTGGACTATGTTAAAGAATGGTTTGCAGAATTGTTGGTCTCACGTGACTCCATTTGTGCAAAAGCCAGTCTTCACTGACGGGAATTTGCAAGTGTGCAAACCCAGACGCTTAGCAGTGGCGCCCTCTGGGGGAAGGCAGGAGGCACTTCTACTTTCTGTTTATCGAACTTACGTGTGTTTTTGGAAAGTAATGATTAGACGTGGAAAAAATAAAAGTAGTAAATACTCATTAGAGAAAATAAGGAATGTGGGGGAGTGATCCCTTTTTCCACATGCACCCCACGTGTCTGGCATCTTGGTGTCTTTCTCACATGTTTTTCTTAAGTAAACTGCAGTGTGCGTGATATCACACGCTATATTCTCCTAACGGGGCTGCAGGTGGGCACCTTCTCTTCAGAATGTCATGTTAAGTGCAGTCCTGTTGTCCCAGTGGTTTTTTTTGGTTCCTGTGGTTGGTTCTGTGCCCCTATCCACTCCTGGCAGCCACCTGGTCCAGCACACAAGCGACATATCCTTGGATACATTCGAGCTCCCTGACTTGCTGCCCCTGTCGGCCTTTTATGGGGGAGGGGTCAGAGATGGAGGGGTGACAGGCAGAGGGGCATGGGGGTTCTCACGGGGGCCTGGGTGGGAGCAGGCATTGCTGGAGGCAGGTGGGTCCCCTGCACTCTGTCAGACTCAGGCAGAGATCACAGAGGCCTGGGGCCTAGTCTCACCTTGGACTCACTGTGTTCTCCCACTCCCTCCCCAGTTTTTGAAGTTGTAAACTGGGGACAGGGATCTGGGACAGTTGAGGATCACATGAGGCTGTGGAAGTAAGCAGGCTTGTAGGGGAGGTGAGGAGGCCAGGAGGCCAGTTTTGCTGTGGCACCATTTTGGGCCTGAGCAGGGTGTGCTGGGCTGGGGCTGGCTCTGCCTGCAGGCCAGGCCCACCTGCACCAGCCTGGACCGTTCTTCTTGCAGCATACCTAGGAGAAGAGGCCCCTCTTTGCCAGGGGTTCCAGCCAAAGTCCCAGAGAGGCCCCTTGGTCCCACCTGGGCTGGGTGCCCTCACTGCCTGACTCATGTGGCTGGGGTACAATACTCTGACCAAGCAGGTGACCAGGGTAGGGGGTGGTCCACCAAGCCCTATGTCCCGAGGACAAGAACAAGTGGTCCCCAGAGCAGTGCTGGAGCAGCCAGGGAGGTACATGGGGGACAGTGAGTCAGCACTCCCCCCACCCCCAGCCCACCTGGGGTGTTTTCCTGCCACTAGACCAAACCTTCTGAGCTCCCAGGAACAGGGGTGGCCAGTGATGTGGTGGCCTAAGCAGAACTGGTCAGGGCAAGGCCAGGGCTGGTGGGCCTGTCTGCAGGTTCCCAGGGGACAGAGGCGGGTGTGTGGAGGGCTGCCATCCCCAGGCCAAGCTGGGGCCCTTACAAGACTCGGGCTGCCTCCAGCCTGTCATAGGCAGGTCCAGCTGCCTGACTGAGGTGTCTCCTGTGCCCCTTGCCTAGATTGGGAGAGTCTGTGTAGAAAACTGCCAGGAGCTCACCGGCGTTCACATTCAGTACAGGCTGCAGCCCTCCAGCGCCAACTGCAGTGCCCTGGGGGTGGTCACCTCAGCCGAGGACACCTCAGGGACCCTGTTCGTGAACAACACGGAGACCCTGCGGCGGCCGGCATGTGCTGAGCTCCAGTACACAGTGGTGGCCGCTGACCGGCAGACCCGCAGGCAGGCCCAGGCCCCACTACTCATCACGATGGAGGGATCATGTGAGTGCCGGCTCCAGGGAGGGATAGGTGGGGGTCTGGGGGATTCCCTGAGCCTGAGTCCCCTGTCCTGTGAATGCAAATAATAATGAGGCCACACAGCCCAGGTGGGGAGGGAAGAGTGTGGACCAGCTCAACCAGAGTAGCCCAGCAGTAAGCAGTCACCACTGCCAGCACCTAGCAACACACCTTCTACATGTACAGGTAAGGTGCAGGACCTGGGCTAAATTCTAACTTCAGGTAAACAACCGGCAGTTTTTTGGTATAAGTATGTCCCATGCAACATTCGCAGAGTCTCACCATCTGGGTGATAGACACGCTCGAAGCTCTGACTCGGGTGAGCAAAGGAAATATATGTAACCTAAACATTTGTACCCCCATAATATGCTGAAATTAAAAAAATAAATTTGCAGAGTCTCTTGGGAGAAAAACTTCCAAGGGCATCCAGGCACCATTAGGAACGGACTTACACAGAATAGCTCCTTGTCATCTGAAACTCAGGTCTAAGTGGGCGTTCCGGTTGTCATTTGCTGAGTCTGGCTGCACTCACGTCCTTCCTCCTACACTCACCCGAGCCTAGGGGCTGCCCCCACTTTGGGACCGTGACGCCCCATCTTTGTGCTCCCAGCAAGGCTCTGCTGCCCTGGGGCTGAGTCACCCCTGCCCCTTGGGGCTCAACCCCAGGCCTGCCTCCTGTGACCTGCTTGTCTGCTACCCCCAGATGTGGCCGAGGAGGTGGGCTGCCCCCTGTCCTGTGCGGTCAGCAAGAGGCGACCTGAGTGCGAGGAGTGTGGCGGCCTGGGCTCACCGACAGGCAGGTGTGAGTGGAGGCAGGGAGATGGCAAAGGTAGGCCCCCCACAGAGCCCAAGGGATGCCCAGGGGTGAGGGTGCCAGGGGAAAATAGGATCCTGTCCCCGGGGTGGCTCTGCCCACTCTACATAAGCTTCCCAGCACCTTGCCCTCGTGTGGCACCAGTGCTGGGAGAGTGGGCAGGAGGGGGGGTGCAGGGCACCACACCATGAGCCCAGTGAATGGTCTGCTGGGCTGGACTCACCCTGGGCCCCAAAGGGTCTAGGTCAAAGTTGGGATGTGCAGGGGATGGAGTGGCTCTTCCTGGGAGTCAAGCTCAGGGGATGTGGCCCCAGGCAGGAGGGCCCATTGTCTGCTTCAGCAACCATGAGGGCCCCACTCACTGTGCAGCCTTGAGAGGCTCTGGCCTCATCTGGCCTCCTCCATGTAGGGACTGCCAGCCCCTCTCACCCTGCTACCTGGTGTGCGCACTCAGGCCCCTCCAGCTCTGGCTGACTGGGCTTCGTGTGCAGCGTTTTCTTGCTCTGTCCTAGTATGCCCCTCCCCAGAGGGGCAGGGCTGGCCTGCGTGGCCATGGGGAGTCTGGCGGGGCTGCCCTGTGGGTGACAGCCTGCTGTGCGTCCTGTGCAGGGATCACCAGGAACTTCTCCACCTGCTCCCCCAGCACCAAGACTTGCCCCGATGGCCACTGCGACTCCGTGGAGAGCCGTGACGCCCACATCTGCCCCCAGGATTGCCTCCGTAAGCAGCAGCTCAGCCTGCCATGGTGGCATTTAATCAGGGTGCTGGAACCTGTGGGGATAGAGAGGGAGAGGCCAGACCCCCCCTTGTACTTCAGCCAGAGCTGCCGTGTGTGCGTCAGTTTTGCACATCAAGCTGAGCCTCCGGCGTGTTCCTGTGTCCCCCTGGCCATGGGTGCAGGAGACCCACAGACTGGCCAGGACCCTTGCTGAGGCCCCAGAAAGTGCCCCACACAGGTCACTCTTCAGGGGCAGCTGAAAAGGAAGGTGTGGCCCTGAACAGGCCAGCAGAAGGGGGCTGTACCCCATAGTTGGCCAGGAGGCTGGAATGTGTGAGTCAGGCCCTAGGCGCCATGGTTTTGAACTGTGGTGGGGATGCAGAGCCCTTTGTTCAGATGAAGTGTTAGGAGGGGCTGGGCTTACTGCATGGCTTTAGGGCATTTCAGAGCTCACTTCCCTTGGGTGAAGCGGGGGCTCTCACCTCCCTGGCACACTGCCCTGCAGTCTCGGGGGCCTTCGGTTGTTGGGCATCCCAGCAGGCTGAGTGGCCGTGTCTGTCCTCAGGGGGCAGCATTGTTGGGGGGCATGAGCCAGGGGAGCGCCGGGGGATTAAAGCTGGCTATGGCACCTGCAGCTGCTTCCCCGAGGAGAAGAAATGCTTCTGCGAGCCCGAAGACAGCCAGGGTGAGTGGGCAGGCCAGGACCCCCAGCCAGGGCTCCCCACACCTCCCTGAACCCCAGTAGGTTTCAACAGCACTTCTGAGGTCCCAGCAGGGAGGAAATTGAAGGGAAGCGAATAGGCCCCATGAGACATTCCTCCCTCCCTCTGGGTCTCAGTTCCCCCATCGGTACAGCCCGGGAGAGAGGCCAAGGGCGCCTATGAAGTGTTCTCTGGCCCCAAGTTCCGAGATGAAGGATGGGCCGGCCATAGAAGCAGTTCTTCCACCAGATAACTTGTTGGGCTGATCAGACTGTCCACGTATGGGGCCCGCGCAGCATCCAACTGTGACCCACCCTACCAGGCACACTTTTGGGGGCAGCGGGTGCAGTGCGTGGCTCAAGGGAGCCACACTGACCTCGCTGGGGGCAACTGTCCTGCCTGAGCCCAGGGATGTTTTTGTGGTATTTGAGCCATTAGATGGCCCTAGTTCCCAAGCTACTTTCATTTTTCACAAAGAAAATACCAAAGGCATTTGAACAGCAGAAAATCTTGAGCTCCTCTGCCCACTCTCCTGGGCCTGCTGATGCAGCAGGCACATGGCCTCTGCTGTGTGACCTCAGCCAGCTACTCACCCTCTCTGATCCTCTGTCTCCATCTGTAAAAGGGCAATAGCTGTCTAGGAGGGGGAAACACACATGGCAGAGACTGTGCCTCTTTGGCGTGTTCTCAGGGTTTCTCCCGCCTTCATGGCCACTGCCCAGCTGGCACGGACACGGCGGGCTAGAGGATGGGCAGGGAGCGTGCCCAGCCCTGCCTGGTGGCGCCTCACAGGCCCCTGCCTGCAGACCCCCTGTGTGATGAGCTGTGCCGCACGGTGATCGCAGCAGCTGTCCTCTCCTCCTTCATCGTCTCGGTGCTACTGTCCACCTTCTGCATCCACCGCTACCACAAGAATGCACACAAGCCACCCATCCCCTCGGCAGAGATGACCTTCCGCCGGCCTGCCCAGGCCTTTCCTGTCAGCTACTCCTCATCTGGCGCTCGCCGGCCCTCACTTGACTCCATGGAGAACCAAGTCTCCGTGGACGCCTTCAAGATCCCGGTGAGAGTCCCTGTGAGCCAGAAGACCCCTGCCCTGCCCTGCCCTGCCCGGCTGGCTCCAGGGGCAGGCAGGGTGGGGAGACAGAAGCTGTCAAGTGGGTAGCAGCTGATGGTGCTGATCTACACCACTGGGATTCAGGCCCTGAGGCTCATGGGGAGGATGGGCCAGGCAGCTGCCAGAGGACCACATGCAAAGGGCCCAGGAACTAGGGGAGGCATAGGATTTTATTCTCAGAGCTCTAGGGGTCGGAGTTGGTCAAAGCAGGCCAGTGTTCTGCCTTCATTTCTGCAGGCACTCTGTTGGGGGGAGTCTGTGGGGTGGGGGCTGTCCCCCTCCAGGTGAGAGGCAGTGGGGGACAGGGGACAGCCAGGCTGGCAGCAGGGGGAGGGGCACTGACATCAGAGGAGGGTGCCAGCCAGAGCCAGCAGCCCTCCCCAGCCCACAGGTTGGCACTTGCTGCTCAGAGCCCCAGGCTATGGCAGGGACCCAGGGCTCTGCATCCTGGCCAGGCCTCCCCAGACTGCTGTGCTGGCCAGTAGGCCTGCCCCTTCGGCATTTCCGAGAGCACTATCCAAGGAGCTGGAAGCCGAGCCAGGTTCTAGGAGGAACCAAGGAAAGTGCTCAGAGTCAAGGGTGTGTGTGAACAGAGAACCACCAGGCTTCGGTGGGAATACCAGCAGGAAGCTCAGCACCTGGTAGCCACAGGGCACCAGCAGTTCCCAACTCATGCTGGGAGGTGGGCTGGGATTCTCTTAGGAGGTGCCATATCTCACAGGGCAGCTCAGCCTGGGGCCTCGGCCCTGGGGCCTGGTTTGGGTGACATCCAGCTCAAAACCTTGGTAAGGGTGTGGTGTGGCCACTGCCACCTCCCTCTGGCTTTCCTGGTCTGTGACCCTATCCTGGAAGGAATTCAGCCTCACAACAGGGTTCTGGAATGAGCCACCAGAGCCCTTCACAGACCAGCTTGTTCGCAGTAAGGCCACACAGGAAGGCCAGGGTGGTGGGTGCTCCTGCCAGTGGAGGCGCACCACTGTCACCCCTAGGCAGCTCTTGAGCTGGCTCCATGCCCACATACACCAGCTCCAATACTTGGACACGTGACTCAACCACTCAGCTTGCTTTCTCTTATATAAAGTGGGGAGAATGATTTTTTCAGTCTTTGAGAGAATCGAATTGATGCTATCTGCACATGCTTAGTGCAGTCTCCAGAGTGCAGGAGGGGGCTTTGTAGCACCAGCAGTGGCAGTGATGACCGGGGGCAGCCATGGCGATATTTCTGGCACTGACCCTGACTGAGGGCCCAGGAGCTCGCTGGAAGGCCTGGCTGTGCCACTGAGAGGAAGCCGTTACCAAGTGCACAAACATGTCAGAGAGGGTGGCCCCTGGCCTGGGGCAGCAGTTCCCCATCAGTACCATCTCTGTGGTTGGGCGAGTCTCGCAGGGCCATTATAAGCAGACCCCCGAGGCTGCACCCACACCCAGCTGTGGGAGACCTGGGGTGACGAATGCTCAATGCCAGCACAGGAGGGCAGGGTTCCTGGCAGACTTTGGCTTCCACAGTCGGAGTTCAAGGACAGAGGGCTGGGGGACTGGGAAGGTGTCCAGATTGGTGCTGAGTTAGCCTGATGCGGGGGTAGAGCTTTGGTGAGAGGGCAGAGGAGTGGTGCACCAGCCAGAGCCCGAGTGGGGGGCACAGCGAGCTGGTGTGTGCAGGATGGGCAACAACCCCTGAGAGGAGTAGACAGGAGCACAGTGGCACCTATCTTTTCGGGGGTGGCCGTGCAGGGAAGTTGCCTTGGATACTTCCATTGTAGTGGGGGGTCCTGGGCTGGGAGGCAGGCTGGTACCCACTCAGTCCTCTGGGGGGTCAGGGCAGACCATATGCCAGGAACTGGCAAAGGTCAGGGCACCGAGTTCAGGCTGTTCTGTGGCACTGCCTGCCTTCCCCCGGGGAGGGAATTGTAATGGCTCCCAGGGGCCTGGCTGTGGGTCCTGCCCTTGGTGGAGGTAGGCATTGCTGCCTCTGGCTTAGGTGACAGCCAGTTCTCTGCACACTGGGTCTTGTCCAGGGGTGGGGCGTGCTCCCTCCTGGGTGTGCCTTCTTCCTCTCACGCTTTTCTCCCCTCTCTCCCTTTCCTCAATCCTGACGTAGGAGGATCCAAAGTGGGAATTCCCTCGGAAGAACTTGGTTCTTGGGAAAACTCTGGGAGAAGGCGAATTTGGAAAAGTGGTCAAGGCAACAGCCTTCCGTCTGAAAGGCAGAGCAGGGTACACCACGGTGGCTGTGAAGATGCTGAAAGGTACCTGTCCAGGCACATGCACAGAGCGCCCCTGGGAGCTCCAAGGGTGGGTAAGGCCTCTCCCACCCGGCTCGAAACCTCCTAAAGAGCCCCATGGCTGTTCTTGAGTGGCTGCAATCTGGGGACCCCCATTGTGGGCGCACGGGCTGGTCTTGGAGAGGCAGAATGAGGATTTGGCCCTCCTTGGAAGGCTCTAGTGGTGCTGCTGCTGCAGCAGTGTTGGTGAAGATCCAGGGATTTAATTTTCAAAAGCCCTTTGGTTTTGAGCTGACAGCTGCTGCCTCCCCCAATCTGCCCCATTCATTCCTCTCAGCCAAGTGTCCCCTGGGGTCCTGGTGAAGAAACCACCTGTAAAGACTGGCCCTCAATCTCAGGCAGACCCCTATCGGCCTGCCCAACCCCATAACCAGTCATGCCCTGAGTTTGGCTCCATGGGCAGGAGTGCCTGCCTGCACATGCATGCGTGCCTCTGAGCAGAGGCTGGTGACTGCACTAGGTGGGTGGGCTCCTGGGGCCTGGGGGCAGCCTGGCTGTGTTGTTGAGCAAGAGTCGTTGGTGTACGTGAGCGTTCTCTACAGCAGTCAGGGGCCACGTGGCACAGGGTGCTTCCAGATGCTTACCCAGATCCTCAGACTGGATTTGCCCCCAAGCCAGTAAGACCCTAAGCTGTAAGGGGGCAAGTGAGCCCCTTGGACTCCTGGTGCAGCCAAGCACAGCTCTGGGTCACTCATGCCTAGTCTGAGGGGTATTGACGCCCCAACTCCTAGCTGTCCTCTCCCTTCCAGACAAGTCTGTGGGACAGAGGAGGTGGCATGGCACTGCTGGGCAGTGGACCAACCCAGGAGGGACAGCTTAGCCACATCTCCCGACTCTTAAAACACCTTTACACCCAAGTGCCTGGTGGGAGCCTGAGCCCAGCTCTGGCCACCCTTAGGACACGTGTGCTCTGCAGGCCACTTCTATGAAGTCTTCTTTACAAGACGCCAAACACAGGACTCTCATAGGGGATTGTGGCAGTCATTAAGAAGTCCCAAGCCAAAATGTCAAGTGTGCAGTGAAACAACACTACTTTATCTGAGGTGTGCTAACACGGGTTTTCTGTGGCAACTAACGGAGCATGAGCTGCTGGCACAAGTGTTGGAGCACATTCGAAGGGCACCAGGCCACCGTCTCAGGCTAGAGCGGAACAGCAGGGGAGCCTGATCTCCATGTGTGTGTCCTCCCTTGTGGGCCTCTCCCCCTAAGCAGGTGTGTGAGGACATTGAGGAGTCCCTTCACCTTCCCAGGAGGATTAATGAGGGGGGTGTCTGTAGACTGCTATCTTCCAAAGATGGCAACAGCAGGGACATAATGCCACTCACACGTGCAACACAGCCCTGGGACACTTTCCAAGGAAAGATCTTGCTGTTGTGGATGCTGGCTCCTCGGGTGCTTATTCCCCAGAGCAGATGAGGCCCCTGTCCACGGACCCCAAGGGCCAGGAGAAGCCTTGAGCATTGGAGTCCTTTCGGGCCTCTGTCTGGACCTGAGCAGAGCGTCTGTGAAGGAGATGACGGGTCCATTCTCCACCCAGCATGGCCATAGAAGGGCTTCCAGGAGGGACCGTTTGCAACCTGCTGTTTGTGCTTCATTTCAGAGAATGCCTCCCCGAGTGAGCTGCGGGACCTGCTGTCGGAGTTCAACCTCCTGAAGCAAGTCAACCATCCTCACGTTATCAAGCTGTATGGGGCCTGCAGCCAGGACGGTAAGGCTGGCTGTGGGGTGGGGCGGGTACAGGGTGGGGGCTCTGGGCAGCCCTGTTTTCCCTCTTCCCTGCTTTCCCATCCACTCCTTCCCTGTCCCTTGTTCTCCCTCCTCCCAAAGCCTGGGCTTCTGGCTCCAGTCTCAGCCTGAAGCTTGTGTCTAGCTGTCCACTGGCCACGCAGGCACTTCCTGTCAGAGGGGCACCTGCTAGTGGCACTCTTTGGGCCTGCTGGGGTTGCTCAGAGGGCTCCAGTGTGACATCCCAGTTGTCAGCGCCCCGTTCTGGGCTGAGCCCCCAGGGCAGGGAGCTCCAAGAATGGAAGATGCATTCTGGGTACCCACAGACACATGGTGTGCCATGACCTTCAGGTGACCCCAACTTAAGCCCTACCTGGCAGAAGCATTGTCACTATTTCTCAGATAAAGACACAGAAGACGGACCTGGTCTGGTGGTTTTCTAAACTCGCTGTGCTGCTCAGGGGCAGGGGCATGGGTGTGTGTGTGTGTGTCTGTCTGTCTTGGGGGTGTGAGGGGCTCAGGGGACAACAGGAAGAGGACAGCAGGCACCCTGGTCAGCACCAGCAGGGCTCGGGGCTGAGCCCAGGGCAGGACTGCAGCCCAGGAGCGGCTGAGAACAGCCTGTGTGCAGAGCCGCAGCATCTGCGGCCGGCCTCTGCCCCTCAGCCCGCGCTGCCGCAGAGATGCGGGGATGCGGGAGGTGGGAGGTCTCCGCAGCGCGGAGTGCCTCCCAGGGCAGGGCTGAGCGCAGGGGTGGCCTGCCTCGGGGCACGTGATGCGAGAGCCAGCCTCTCGCTGGTAGGGTGGCCGGTCTCCTTCCGCACGCCCAGGCGCCTCTCTGCCCCCAGGGCCGCTGCTCCTCATCGTGGAGTACGCCAAGTACGGCTCCCTGCGGGGCTTCCTGCGCGAGAGCCGCAAGGTGGGGCCCGGCTACGTGGGCAGCGGAGGCAGCCGCAACTCCAGCTCCCTGGACCACCCGGACGAGCGCGCCCTGACCATGGGCGACCTCATCTCGTTCGCCTGGCAGATCTCGCGGGGGATGCAGTACCTGGCCGAGATGAAGGTGCGTGCCGCGGGCGGGGCCGCTCCGCCCGCCGCGCCCACGCCCCGCCACGCCGCCGGCCCCCGCTGAGGCGTCTTCTGTTTTCTTTCTCTAAGCTCGTCCATCGCGACTTGGCTGCCAGGAACATCCTGGTAGCCGAGGGAAGGAAGATGAAGATTTCGGATTTTGGGCTGTCGCGAGATGTGTACGAAGAGGATTCCTACGTGAAGAGGAGCAAGGTGCCCAGGCCCAGGGTGTGATGTGGAGCTCCAGGCGCGGGGCTGGGGGCGTTGCGGCTGCACCCACGGTGACGAGCGGCGCCCTTAGGACATCTGGAAAAGATAGGGCACATTTTTTAGAGCGCTACACTTTTTCTAGTCCTCATCCCCAATCTCTCTGAATCCTGAGTCCCCAGAGACCCAGTTCGCCAGCCCCCGTGCGCGCCTTCTCTTCTCGGCTGCCGGTGCACAGGCGGTCCCCTGCTTTCAACTCACTTTCCAAGGCCGTCTAGTGCTGCACAAGCACAGCCCTCTTCATAGTTGTTCCTCTCGGTTCTGCAGAATAAAACGTCACCACTGTGTGTGAGTTTAGCTCTTTGCTCAAAGGAGGACGAAATGAAATGAGCAGGAACATGGCGGTCATTCTTTCAGAAAGGAATGAACTGCTTTTTTTTTACAAGTGGGCTTTCTCCCAGCAGGGTCTGAGACTCCTGGTCTGGGTGAGTTTGGTGGCCACGCAGGAGCCCCCTGAAGATAAGATCCAGAGATGCAGCTCAGGGGTCTCCCATTGTCCAAGTCCATGAAACAGATGGTCAGTGCCCTTCTGGGGACATCTGGTTTCACAACATCGCACTATTCCTGTGCAACTTCCTTGATCCTCTTAGTCTGGTCGCCCATCTCAGCCATCCCCTGTCCTGCAGTCTCCAACTGACAGCCCAGGCGGTGTGCGTTCAGGGGCTGTTTAAAGGTCACACTGAACAGACATTCAGAGCAAATTTGCTTAAAAAAAGAAAAAAAACAATACAGCTTTACTGTGAGGGATGTAGAGAAGCCATTTGTGTTGCCATGGTTTATGAGGACAAGGTTTCGTTTCTTCTGGGGTTTCCGTTGTGACAGCAGATCTCAGAACTACGGAAGGGGAAGTGGAAGGGGCTGCTCCCCACCCAGTGGAGCGTGTGGTCAGAGCCTCCCTGGTCCTCCAGGGAGAAGCCGAGAGCAGGCTGCCAGACTGCAGGCACATTGTCATTCACACAGTCCCAAGACAGGTCACACTTCGTTAAGGACATAAATCCTTAAGAATACTTTTAAGAAAAAGAAATTACAGTAAATGTTATGTTACAATACAAGACATGCATTTTTAAATTGCTTTGTGCATTAAGACTTACCTGTGGAAAAGCTATTTCTCAAGTTGCTTTGGAAAGGTTAGGTCAGACCCCAGCAGAGCTTCTGGGAAGTGCCTGTCTGTGCACTTATTCAGAGGTGCTGATTCAATAGGAGGGAAAAACCAGCCTCAAGACACATAAACAGATTCCGCCCCTCAGTGCTCTTCAGAGGAGCCTTTAGTGTGTCAGCTAGTGTCAGACATTCCCCAGATGGAAATGCTAGATGTTGGTTTCCCAAACAAATTAGCCCTAAGAACATCCAGAGAGATCTTGCTCCGGTATTCTTGGCCCATGTGTAGAGAAGCACTGCTCTGCACCACTCAGCAGGCATGTGGTATGTGACAAGCTGGCCTTGTGTAGCTGTGGGTGGACGCTGATGCCCGCCAGCATCTCAGCAAAGCCTGGGAGGTGCCAGCTGGGGCCCCAGCCCCTTGAGGCTGTGCACAGCCAGCTGTGTGCCAGGAGAATCCATAACACTCCTTCCAGAACTGGAACTCAGGGACACGGCCTGACCTCCTTCACCCCTGCTTCCCTGGGCATCAGAGTAATGACAGTGCCTTTCTTTCACCCCCTCTTCAGGGTCGGATTCCAGTCAAATGGATGGCAATTGAGTCCCTTTTTGATCATATCTATACCACCCAAAGTGATGTGTAAGTGTGGGTGTTGCCTGCCTGGGGTGGGGGTTCCTTACATGCATGCAGGGCCACGATGCTTGTCTGTGGAGCTCACCTGGGAACAGTGCTGTCCCTGAACACCTGTCTGCAATTCTGGCCACCTGCACTGACCCCCATGCTGAGGGGCCTTCACGACATATTTGTTCAGCAAATGGCCTGGCCCAGGCAGTGGTTCTGAAACCTAGATGGAACATGTGAGAACAGAGCAGGTGACCGAGAACCCACCCACACCCCCTCCCCATCTCTGGGCCTCTAGTGACTCACAGGCCCACCAACAGTTGCCTTCCTGTGGGTCCTAAGCAGGGGGTCGGTTCAGGCAAGGCACTCTGTGACTGTTTCCCCACCCACAGGTGGGGATTGGGGGCCTCGAGGGAGGTGTCCTCGTGTGAGTTTGTAGGCTGGTGTGCCCCAAACCACTGCAAGGTGGGAGCTAAAACTTGTTCTTCCAGGTCAAACTATAAGACCTGATAGTTTTTAAAAACACAGTACACTTGCTTCTAAAGTATTCAGCAGTCAACAGACTTGCATATTTTGGATAATGTCAGCTGTGAGAAAGCAGTTGAAGTAATTTTAGACAACAGTTTTCTGATCACATAAACTGCCGGTGGAATGATTGGAAAATTCAGAGAAAAGAATGAGGTAGAGGCTGGAAGTCCCTAGTCACACGCCCGGTGGGCCCTGCCAGCCTTCTGGTGTGTTCTGTGATATACATATTTGTACTTTACATTGACCTAGTGGGCTTGTGTGATGATGCTGTTTTGTGACATGACATTGTTCCCACTTCACAGTAAATTTTCCTTCACAGTTTTTCTGGCTGGTCGAATGATAATGTGTTATCAGAACTTATTAACATTAGTGTCACTAAAGGTGGTATACAAACCCCCACTGCTAAATTTGACTAGCTTAAAAAATGTTTTAAAACTTAAAAAATAAAAAAAATATATTTTTCTATAGTTTTTTTCTTCTAAGATTTTATGAAGATTTCCAAGCACACAGAAAAATGAAAGAATTGCCCAGGGCGCCCAAGTCCTGTCACATAGGTTCTCACCCTTTTAGGGGCCAGCTGCAGTGTCCCCCCTTGT
The DNA here is from genome assembly GCA_963574885.1 of Lepilemur ruficaudatus. Lineage (NCBI taxonomy): Eukaryota > Metazoa > Chordata > Mammalia > Primates > Lepilemuridae > Lepilemur > Lepilemur ruficaudatus. The sequence continues at coordinate 41,798 of CAUYRT010074437.1, read as the reverse complement.
GGAAGTGGCTTCTCTAGGGCGGGGACTTCAGCATGTCGGGGGTGGGGGCCAGGTAGGCAGGCATCCATCAGTGCAGCCAGACCCAGCTGCAATCTGGGAGCCACTGGGGGCCAACAGCGTCAGCAGGTGCTGGGGGGATGGAACGTCTGGGCTCTGCGGAGGGCGCCTCAGGGGGCCCTCGCCAGTAGGCCAGGTAAAGCCCCTCAGTGGGCCACTCGATTGCTGCAGGTGGTCCTTTGGAGTCCTGCTGTGGGAGATCGTGACCCTGGGAGGCAATCCCTACCCTGGGATTCCTCCTGAGCGGCTTTTCAACCTTCTGAAGACTGGCCACCGGATGGAGAGGCCCGACAACTGCAGCGAGGAGATGTGAGCGGGGTTTGCTTTGGCCCAGCCTCCCTTGGGAGGGGAGGGGACACATGTACCCATTCCCTCCCACTCTTGAGCAGCCTGCTGCCCTGGGAGAGGTGGGTGGTGGGGAGTGGCAGGGTGGAGGTCAGAGGGCCACCCTTGGTGTGGTGGCAGACACTGGGCCCCTTACCCCTGGAGACCTTCCCCACAGGGCGCCTGGGGGGGGTGTGTCATCCAGAAGGGCCCAGGGGTGTGGGGTGGGGAGTGTCCAGTGTAGGTGCAGGGGCAGCCTGGACCTCAGCATTAAGTGCACTGGAGCCTTCACACCTCACACTGGGCTGTCGGATGAGATGGTCCTAGGAGGCCAGGTCAAGAACAGACGAGAAAGGGGCCATTTAGAGGTGGAGATGCACTGGTCCGTTCATTCCACAGAACTTGGGGCAAGGTGGGGTGTGCCAGGGCAGGCTGTGCCACTTGGGCACCTAGGGAAGTAGGAAACGTGCAAGACAGAGGTGTGATTGCCAAAGGTTTTTGTTTGTTTGTCTCCACACCTTAAAGCCATAAGTCAGTTCATCCTTCCTAAGAGTTTTAACTTCTTGTTCAGTTGCTACAGTGGTGTAGCATCCGACCAGTTGTTTACCAGTGTCTTTGCAAAAGAAGTGAAAATAAATCCCTCCCAGAGGGAAGGGAAGCTACAGGATGCTGGATTGTGGTGCTGGGTGCCTGAGCCCACAGTGGCCCCAAAGGCTGGGGTCCTGCAAGGGGGCTGTATCCCAGCTCCCAGCAAGGCTCAAACAAGATGTCAGTGATGCAGAAACAGCTTTGAGGCTTGGGTACAGTGTGCCCTCAGCCCAGGCACAGCGCTGGGTGCAGTGGCTGAGACAGGCTATCAAGGCCTGGCTTTTCCAGGTAATCACGGCCCGTCTGCTCTTCCCACCAGGTACCGCCTGATGCTGCAGTGCTGGAAGCAGGAAGCGGACAAGAGGCCAGTATTTGCTGACATCAGCAAAGAGCTGGAGAAGATGATGGTCAAGAGCAGAGTGAGTGCCCAGAGCTGGTTCCCACAGGTGGGACGTGGCATAGGGGTTCCAGCCTCACCCCAGGGCCCTCAGAGTTCCCAATGTGGGGCCAGACTGGGGCCATGCAGAAGGTCATGCTGTTCCCTGAGGGCAGGCAGCAGACTGAACTCTGCTCGAGCCAGCCCCTTGGGCTGCTTTTCAAATCACGAAAAAACCAAGATTCTTAGCCTGACACTCAGGAACAGCTCTCCACAGACAGGCAAGGGAGGAAAATATTCCAAAGCCAAAGGAAACCATGTTCAATAATGGAACCTGAGGAAGTAGAGTTGAGTCAGATGTCCTAAATGCAGATGCTCTGGTGCTGCTGGGGGTGGGCAGAGCTTAGGGAGCAGTGGGGACTGCGGCACACAGGAGCACGCTGCCCTCACAAGGTTCCTCACTGTGCCCAAGGCTGGCCTGCAGGAGGATGAGCCAGGGATGTGCCAGGTCTTCTGAATTCTCCCAGGCTTATGTGAGGTCTCCCAGTTTTTATTGTTAACAACTCATTTAAATATTCAAAAGCCCAACTTGGGCCAAACAGAACATATCTGAGGGGCCAGAGTCAGCCCATGTACCTTGAGTTTGCAACTCTGTAAGTCTAGAACATGAGAAGGTCAGCAAATTCTCAACTGATACTTACCAAGCAACTGTGAGGAATCACATTCTGTCTCGGATTTTGGGAATGCAAGTAGGCAAGACCTCCCAGCCCTGCCCTCAGGATGTTTATGTAGAGGCTTTGCCTTAACACTGGCACATCTACTAAGAGCTGTCACTTCTTCGGACACAAAAAGCAGGATGCAGGATCTAGGCCACCTATAATAAAACTTGACATCACCATATCGCCTGGATGAAACCTCTGAATCCTGTGAATGCAGGGTTGTCCTGAATGGAAGCGCTGGCTGATGCCAAGGAGAGCTGGCCTTCCTGGAACAGTGCTGAGAAGCAGCCAGAAAAATGCCAGAGCTCTTCTGTACACAGTCAGCCAGGAAGTGGAAGTAGCCAGTCAGCAGTGGAAGTATCAGGCACATGGGAACCCGCGTGCTTGGGAGCCACAGCCTATAGCAGCAACATCCTATGCAGACCTGACAACAGTGTCATATTTCAGATATCTGAGCCCTGACAGGGTATTCTAGATGGGGTGTCCCTGGAAGGAAGCTGAAAAGCGTCCTATAGGTGGGGGCTGCTTCTTGATTCTTGTTGCTTCTGTGTGAGTAACGTGGCTGCAAGCTCTCCTGGAGCCTGAGGGTGTCAATAGGCAGTTGCAGTGCATGCCAGGCCCTGGAGATAGGACACTGAGGGAGCACATTTCTGTCCCCAGGGAGGTGACTTTCTAGGGGGAGAGACAGAGTGGATAACACCTGGGAGGAGTGATGAGGATCCCTGAGCAGGACCAGATGAGGCAACAGCCACAGGAGCTCAGAGAGACCAGGAGACCAGTGCAGAGTGGGAGCACATCCAGGACCTCTGCCCCTCAAGTGGCAAGGAGACCAAGGTGTGTCCAGTGGTGGCCCATGGTAAGGACTGACAAGCCACCTCTCTCTTTCAGGACTACTTGGACCTTGCTGCGTCCACCCCATCCGACTCCCTGCTTTATGACGACGGCCTGTCGGAAGAGGAGACGCCCCTGGTGGACTGTAATAGCGCTCCCCTCCCTCGAGCCCTCCCTTCTACATGGATTGAAAACAAACTCTATGGTAGAATTTCCCATGCATTTACTAGATTCTAGCACCGTTGTTCCCCTGCTCTATCCTTACTCTTGGTGATGCTTTTTAAAGTGTTTCTGATCTGAACGAAACCAAAGTCTGCTCTGAACCTTTTTATTTGTAAATGTCTGACTTTGCATCCACTTCACATTCAGGCATTTTTGCAACTATGTTTTTCTAAAAGGATGTGAAAATAAGTGTAATTATCACACTGCCCAGCAATTTATGATGATAGAGGAGAAAACACATAGGGCAGAACTCTCAGGGGAGATGGAGAACTTAATGAATGAGTCATTTCCAGGGTAGAAATCAAGTCTCAGTACTTCTAATTTAACTACTTGGATAAATTTACCCAATCTGAGGAGGTATTTAATTGAGAAAAAAGCAGGCAGCACCCACCAGCCCACACTGGGAGCACAGCCAGGCCCGCCATCCTGGGTGGACAGGTGCCTCGGAGGCTGCCCAGGGCTGGGAGTGGAGGTCGGCCCAGCCTCGGCCCATGTCCCAGCTGCGTGTCCACCAGCAGGGGCAGGGAGGCCGCAGGAGCTGGGCGGGCCTGGGAGGACACACCCAGACTGCTGTTTTCACATCCTTTGCATTACCCACTGTCAGGACTGTTGTCACTTACAAAGTGCTAAAAGCTGGAGCAAGTACTTTTGAAAGAACGTAGTCTGTGGTGCTGTGGTCTTGCAATGGACAGTAAATATGGTTCTTGCCAAAACTCCTTCTTTTGTCTTCGATTAAATACTTGAAAATTTTTTTCTGTTTCCTAACTTCATCATTGATTGTTGTGAACTCTTGGAGTCTCAAGCATTTTTCAAGCCGAGATTGTTCCTTTTGCATGCCTCCCGACTCACTGACTCCTCGCTGGCTTTGGGTCTGGTGCTACACTCCATGTGTGCTGACGGTGCTGTGGGGCTGGCCTGTGTGTGCCCTCCATTTGGAAGGTCCTCTCCCCCACTGCAGGCTTGGATGACAGTTGAGTGCCTCCTTTACAGTAGAAAACGTTTTATAGAACGTTCTGCTGCAGTGAGCCGCTTTACACAGCCGTAGAAAAAGAGTTAAACAGTTCAACAACTGGACATCAGATCTCAGAGTCTAAAGCTCATGAAAGTCAAAATTGGTAGTGTCTGTTAAGTTACATTTACCAAGCGAGCATATGATGTTTCCCCTAAATATAACGATGTTTTGGAAACCTGGAGCACAACACCATTAATGTAATTGGCACAGAAACCATGAGTTTGGTTTGAACATCAAAGGGAGTTTTGCCAAGGCCTTACTGTCTGCACATGAAGTTTTGGTTCTTCAGTGCAGAACAAATTATCTGTTTTCATTTTTAGGCATGTCAGACCCGAACTGGCCTGGAGAGAGTCCTGTACCACTCACGAGAGCTGATGGCACTAACACTGGGTTTCCAAGATATGCAAATGATAGTGTATATGCTAACTGGATGGTTTCACCCTCAGCGACAAAATTAATGGACACGTTTGATAGTTAACATTTCTTTGTGAAAGGTAATGGACTCACAAGGGGAAGAAACATGCCAAGAATGGAAAGTCCACTGGCCCTTTCTTTGTACACATCACACTGGCCAACCCAAGTTCTGTTCCCAGGTGGCAGGCTCATTTTTGGTAGTTTGTTTCAACTGCTTTCCAAAGTGGTTTTATTTCTAATAGCCAGTGATTTTCCCTCCTAGCAGACATGCCACACTGGGTAGGAGTTCTGAGTCTTAGTGGTTAAATATTCCTTTCTCTTCTGCACCCAGTGGCACCCAGTGTTGATCTGTGTCCATCAGTGACCACCACAGTTCTGTGTTCACATGTGTGGGTCCACCACTCACTTGCTTGTATACGAAATTGTACCTGAACTTGATTTTTCTGATTGCCACCAAATAAGGCAACAAGATCTAAATATGAAGCACATGCACACAAAAGGCAGTAGGGAAGAAAATGGCCAAAGTGACCTATCCTTGTTCAGAATGAGAGCCCAATGGGGCCTGGGTGGTGGTGTCAAAGCCCCATGAGGGCTAGAGGGGAAGAGGGGACCTCAGGATGGGCCTTGGCTCAGCATTCAAGATCCTGAGAATGGTTTTTTAAAATCATGTAACCTTTTTTTAGGAAGACATTTGGTTTTTATCATGATTAAGATAATTCTTAGATTTAGCACAATGGAGAGACTGATGTCATATTCACTGTGTAGATGGTGGCGTGAGGGAAGAGGGCTCACAAGACACATTTGTCTCCACTGGGCCCACTATATCAGCCTCACGTGTTCAGTACTGAGTGACCACTACTCCTGACCAGAACAGCGTGAAGAAAGGGGGCTTATGGAGTGGAGTGACCCCCATTGCCAGGACTGCTGATGGCAGAGGCTTTGCTGCTGCGAATCCCACCCGCCACCAACCTTCATCGCACCCACAGCCTTGTAGCAGAGCCCAGAGCAGCAGCTCATCTTACACGGTAGGAGCAGGAGGAACCTGTACTCACATTCATTCAAACCATATCAGCTTGCTCACAGAGGGACAGTTCAGCTAGCTGTGTTAGAAGTAGCACTGACAATGACCAAGGACTGCTACACCTCCGATCACAATTCTGACATGGAAAAGACAATGTTTTGGCTCTCATAGAGCTTGTGTGAAAAGGCACATAACATCAACTCCTCCTCAGTTTGTGATTTAATGCTGCTATAGCAAGACATCTGTGTTTCTTAGATTCTGACCATGACTCATAAGCTTCTTGTCATTCTTCACTGCTTGTTTGTGGACACAGACACTCAACACCCCTCCTGTCTTGTGGGGGTGGCTTTTGGGAAGTCGTAGCAGCTCTTCTGGCTGTCTCAGCACTTTAACTTTGCAGAAAAGGGTCGGATTACCAAAACACTGCCTGGTCCTCAGACTCAAAGCACTGTGATGGGACTTAAAATAGTCTCATGAAAATATTGTATTTTATAGGCATTTCAAAAAAGCAGTAAAATTAGAGCATTTTGTGTGGCCAAGAATGCTTGGATGAGCATATGATGGAGCCTTACGGTGTGTGTGTGTGCACATGTGAGCACACACATCCAGAGAGGGAGCTGGAAAAATGCTTCCTGAACATGTAACATGGCTTTAGTTTGGGCCATTTTTCAGATACACTGTGATAAGTTCTACAGATACCAATAGACATGGTAAACTTTTTATTTTTAGATGTGTTTAATGATAGTGTTATTAAATGCATAAATAAGGATAAACTCTCTCAAATTGTTAAAGCCTACACAGTAAGTATGAATTGCTACAACAGGTTCATTCTCAGCGGGGTAAGAACTCCAAGTCTAAACAGCTGACCCAGTGATGGGGAATTAACCTTTAACTAATAATCTAACTGCCTAATCCTGAGTTATAAAAGTACCCATACTTATTAGTCCTATCAGAATTTTCATAGACATATATGCAGAAGTTACTAAATATTAAGTATTACTGAGTATCAAGTAGCAATTTGTCAGTTAGTAAAATTTGTAGAATCTATTTGTGAAAGGTTAAGTCATACCGTGTTAAATTTTGTAATCAAGGTGACTAAGAAAATAATTTCAGTTGTATAAATAAAATCATGTATCATAAAATGTGTAAACTTTTTTCTTTTTAACTTCCTAGTTGGAAACATCAGATTTCTGATTTTGAAGTTTCCATACAAGAATTAAAATGCCACAAGGGAATCTCATGATAACCACTGGGGATCAGTAGTGAGGACTGGAGCTCTGGCGATGTTACTGGCTTATCTTGTATGATTGGCATGTGAATAGGCACATGATAATAACTGTTAACAAGTCAGCTACCTGTTCCAGGAATTCCTGCCTTCAGCTGTCCTTCCCTAGAACAAAGCACAACCGACACAGAGTTTAGGTCTTTGCAGTTCTCTAGCAATTTGCTTGCTGCTGGTTTCTGGAAGCTGACATTGGAGCTGTGGGAGACAGAATGTGTAATAAAATGCAGAGTCATGAATGAAGTTCCATCAGAAGTTGGAGGAAAAAAAAACGTCCTGAACTACTGTAAGCTTAACATACTAACCATTTGTATTTTCCTCTCGGGTTGCGTGGGAATTCTCTGAGCCCTCCTCAAGTGCCTGGCAAGGAGCAGGTGAGTCATCTGGCAGACAGGAATTGTGCATTAGGTGCTGAGGGCTGGTGTCATCTCCAGTGCATACATACACGTGTGTACACATAGGCCTGTGCGCGCTTCGCCCAGTGGCTACCCCAGGCCTTTGAGGCCACACCTCCTGGCCTTGGGTACCCGTGCTGCCCACAGCTCCCCCGCACTTTGCAGTGGCTGGGAGTCAACATAATCTCCAGGGCCAATTGTTTGCTTTAGCCTTTACCTCTGAATGTTTAGAAACCCATGGCAAGAAAAGGTAATACTAAAAGCCCCTTTCAAGAGCATAGACTTTCCTTTAGGAGTATTTGTGTGTATATGTTTGTTGGTTTTTTTCCCCCTAAAAAAACACATTTTCCACCAACCTCCATGAAGCTTATCTTCTGGGAGCAGGGCTTGAATAAGTGCTTACTATATAAAAGAAAATTTGAAGGGAAAGCATAATTTCCACCAATATAAAGAAAGCCTTCCCCCCTCCCCCAGGCAGAGCAGTGAGCAGTTCTTCTCCTTCCTTGGAGCATATTCATGCATAGTATACAGACACACCTCATTTTCTTGTGCTTCATTTTATTGGTTTTTTTATTTTAACCAATTGTAGGTTTGCAGCAACCCTGTGTCGAGCAAGTCAATCAGTGCCATTTTTCCAACAGCATGTGCTCACTGTGTGTCTCTTGTGTCGGCTTTTTTTAGCAATAAAATAATTTTAAATTAAGGTATGTGTATTTTTTTTAGACATAATGCTATTGTATACGTAATAGACTACAGGATAGTGTAAACATAACTTCTATATGTAGTAGGAAACCAAAAAATTCATGTGATTCACTTATTTGTGATATTCACTTTGTTGGGGTTGTCTCAAATGGAACTCACAATCTCTCTGAGGTAAGCCTGTCTTTAGCTTCCCTCACAACTGGAGGGTGGTTCTAGGAAGTCCTAAGAAATCCTTACCAGCTGGGTGCGTGGCTCAGGCCTATAATCCTAGCACTCTGAGAGGCCGAGGCGGGAGGATCACTTGAGCTCAGGAGTTCGAGACCAGCCTGAGCAAGAGCGAGACCCTGTCTCTACTAAAAATAGAAAAATTAGCCGGGCATGGTGATGCACACCTATTGTCCCAGCTACTTGGGAGGCTGAGGCAGGAGGCTCGTTTGAGCCCAGGAGTTTGAGGTTGCTGTGAGCTAGGATGATGTCATGGCATGGCATTCTAGCCCAGGCAACAGAGCGAGACAATGTCTCCAAGAAAAAAAAGAAAGAAAGAAATCCTTACCTCTCTGGCCCTGAAAAAGGTATAGGAGTGCATGTGGCCATGCAGTGGCAGGAGGGTACCCCTCTGGTCTTCAGCATGAGGGGTGTATTCTCTGCCCGTGCATCCACAGGAAACGCACCCTCTCCACTGGGGCTGCCTGCCATGTGTCTATGGCAGCTGCCTTGACTAGAACTTTATAGTAGAGGGGGAGGGGATCTTACTGTGGGAACGTTAACATGGCAGGGAACTGGGCCAGCCAGCATGGAGGGAGCCCGAGGCCTAAGAGTATCCAACCACTGTGACTAGCACACTGGGAGAGCCCATAAACCTGCATCCTCACTGATGACATTGAGCCATTCAAGGTAGAAATTGGTCTTGGCAAGTAAGTAAGTGAATTCTAAAGCTAAAAAAAAAATCATTTTTAATTTTTGAGAAGGAAACAATTTTGATATTTAATATGCAGACAATATTACTTTGAACTGTCCATTTCTTGAATAAAAATATGAAATTCATGTTAAGTGGCCAGATTTTTGTGGATCTTTGTCAATGTCATAAGCAGGACACGTCTCACCTGCACTGCAATCCTTTTCTGTACTTCCCTTGGGGAAAAAGGAGTCTCTGGGTGTCCGGAAGGGTCTAGTCCATGTAAAGGAAGAACATACGGCTGCCTTTGCTCCCTGAGGCAAGACACTGTGGCCGAGGGACTGCAGGGAGCTGGGCATGCCTGCATCATAGCCCCAGTCCTGGGGCCTTCTCTCTCACCAAGACACGTGACTTACTCTGTATTTTGTGCCTTTCTTCTGGGAATTTTAAAGAGCTTGAGAATTTTCCTAGAGACCTGTAGCTACAGGGCTGAGAGGCTGAAGCTCTTGGATCGCTCAGACCTAGGGTAAAGGAGCACACCGAGGGTTTGGGGTACTTCATTAGTGTCTGGAAAGAAAGTGAGGTTATAGCAAGTGATTTCTAGGAATAGGAATGACATCAAGGATGGAAGAATTCTAGTGTCTCCCAGGACAGTCACTAGAAAAGTAGTGTGTTGTAGAAAATTGTATTTTTAAAGAGATGTCCAAAAATTACCTATAATCCTGAACTTTGTAGAAATAAACAAAGGCTACCCATGTGAGAATATGCAGAAGCTATTTATTCTGAACTTGCCATACAAGGAAGTCAACCAGCACCACTTGCTTTTGGCAGAGACTTAAAGGTAGGCAGAGGAGCAGGAGAGCTTCATAGTAAAGGGGGTGGGGAGCAGAGGGAAGACTTCAGGGATGCTGTGAATGGGGGGTTGTGGCCAGGGGAAGCTGGAGGCAGCCAACCAGCAGCAGGGCATCTTTATGTGATTGGTATGGGGATCATACTTGGCTTCCTCTGGTTGGTTCTGAGTTGGAAACGGGGCAAAAAGTAGGGAAGCTGGCAGTTACTGACCAAGTCCTGACCATTCTGGGGTAATTGTTCCAGAGGTTTGATTTCCTTGGCTGCTTACTACAGAGATTGTGGTCTGAGTCCTTTGGTCATACATGGTCTGGCCATTGTCTGTTTGCATGTTCAGTCTCTCAGCCCCACTTTTTGGTCAGTTTTTGCTTGTAAAAGTTTGACCAATTCAAGGAAGCCTAGAGATCGAGACCCTCACCACTCAGAGATTATTTAGTCATATCTCCCTGGTCAACTGTATGGTGAGATCTTGATCTTTCTGTTTTTGTATCATGATGGTGTTCATTTGACAAGAATAGGATGCAGTGGAACAGCATCATGACCACTATGACAGAAACAAGAGTAGTTAATAGTCCCTGTAAGATGCTTTGAACCAAGAACCTCAACTGACCAACACAAGCCAAGAACAAATCCCATACAGGCCATAAGGATCAACGTCAGAGAACCAAATAGCTTTTGCCTAAAGGGGACATGTGGCCTGTTTTAACTTCCTGTTTCACTGATCCAGGTGTGGTATTAGGAATGGCAAAGACCATCACTAACCAAAAGAAATCTAGAGCAATGTTAACTGTCCTTCACTACTCATACCAATGAGGTGAGACTGATACGTGTTCCACCTAGGGAAGAGGGGGCATTGTTAATGACTTTTGGGGGGTTAGTGGTAAGTTTCTTACAATGATTCCCACAGATGAGGACACTGCTCTGATTGGTTGCATAAATAATGAGTCAGTAATTCCCCTAGGTAGAGAGTGCTGAATAATCAAGGATAGTGATATGCTTTGAATGTCCACCACCCCCACATCCTATTGGTTTTTATTTTTGTTTTGTTTTTTGTTGTTGTTTGTTTGTTTTTTGAGACAGAGTCTCACTCTGTTTCCTGGGCTAGAGTGCCATGGTGTCAGCCTAGCTCACAGCAACCTTAAACTCCTGGGCTTAAGCAATCCTACTGCCTCAGCCTTCCAATAGCTGGGACTACAGGCACATGTCACCATGCCTGGCTAATTTTTTCTATATATATTTTTAGTTGTCCAGCTAATTTCTTTCTATTTTTTTAGTAGAGACAGGGTCTCGCTCTTGCTCAGGCTGGTCTCAAACTCCTGAGCTCAAACGATCCTCCCGCCTCGGCCTCCCAGAGTTCTAGGATTACAGGTGTAAGCCACCGTCCCTAGCTCCCCATCCTGTTGAGATTCAATTGCCGTTGTCACAGTATCAAGAGATGAGACCTTTAGGAGGTAATTAGGCTGTAAAGGCTCCGCCCTCATGGGTGGGATTAATGCCATTATAAAAGGGTCACCTTTTGCATCTTGGCCCTTTCACCTTTCCCCACGTGGTGATGTAGCAAGAAGGCCCTCACAAGATGCCAGCACCTTGATCTTGGGCTTCCCAGTTTCCAGAACTGTAAGAAAATAAATTTTTGTTGATTAGAAATTACCCAGTCTTAGGTATTTTGTTATAGCAGCACAAAACGGACTAAGACAGGTGGCTTGGTTTTGAAGCTCACATCTGAGTTGAATATTTTCAGCCTAGTGATTTACAGGATTAGGGTCTCTTTGCAGACAAACCTTAAAGTGCTATTTCTAAAGCACATGAGATGTTGGTCCAAGGCCAATGCTTTCAAGCGTCCTGACCACAAAGGAAGTCGTATTCAGTAGAATTACACGGGAAGCTAAGAAAAAACGAGTCATTCTTGACACCGGCTCAGAATCAGGCCTTACATTAGCTGGGTTACATATTTGGATCTCTATTTGTCTCTCATAAGTATCTGGGTCATTGGCCTGTGAAGGTTGTTCAATTCAAATTAGAATTACCTAGGGTCTGATCAATGCATTGCGCAAAAAGAAGCAATTATCTTCTTTTTCTGGAAGAAAGGGATCTTAGCAAAGTAATAGATTAATTTAAGATAATTTGTCCCTATGGTTCCAAGTGGAAATACCACCAGCTGTAACTCCCTGTAGTCTCCTTTGATGAGACTGGGATTTCCCAGAGGTTTTCATCTGGGGGTCTGACCATGCACAGCGGCACACTCAGCAGTCAGTAAGACTGAAAAGCAGTGGCTGCTATTGGGAGCAATCTAAGAACGGCATTAGAATGAGTATGTCTGACCTAACAATTATAAAAAAGACGAAAGAAGAGAGAGGAAAAGGGCCGTTATTGGTGGATGACAACCAGGAGTCTATAGAAAATGAGAAGAAGGATGATAACAAATAGATTTAAAAAAACAACAACAACAACCAGAAATTAGACAGGGGTCTTGGTCTAATGTCTTAAATGGAAAAGTGTCCACTATCTAAGGTCCTCCTGTTCCGAAGGTCTTGAGCCAGCTGTCAGCTCCTGAAGATCAGCTGCTTTTAGATCTTTGAAAATCCCCAGTTTGAGGTCTCTATTCGAGTAGCCTTCCATTGGTGTGTGATTCTGGATTGCTGCTTTAGTTGTGAAAAGTGAACCCAAGGATTGAGGCCCTGGAGTTCACGACAATAAAGAGCAGGTCTCACCTGCCCGCTGCCACTCGCCTTTTCTTCCAATTTCCGAAGCCTGCGCTGGAGCATGCACTAGCCACAGAGCTCCCTCCTCACACTGGTAACTTCCAGCTTCTTTTTCAAGATATGATTCATCAACAAACAGTATTAGGTCAGGGTTCTCAGTAGGAGTTGCTAATAAACCTGAGCAGGTGCAGAGAGTTCCCTGAGATAGGACAAGCATGAGGTTCCCCTGCTGTTGGGGTGGGAGAGTGGCAGGATGCAGTGTTGCAGTGGTGAATAGTAATGTGAGACAAAGAGTACAGTGACAGGATCTGGTGAGAGATGAATGAGCTGGCTGAAAAGTGTGCTCCGTCAGTGGTGATGTCCGTGTTGCACTGGGAAGCATGAGGCTGAGTGGGGAGCCCAGAAGTGGTTCAGCAGAGGCATCAACAAATTCTGCAGCAGAGCTAGTAGCCTGTATTAGTCCGTTTTCTGTTGCTAATAATTGAATATCTGAAACTGGGTAATTTGTAAAGAAATTTATTTATTACAATTATGGAGGCTAAGAAGGGGCGCATCTTACAGTTATGGGAGGTCGAGGGGGCATATCTGCTAAGAGCATTCTTGCTGGTGGGGACTCTACAGAGTCTTGAGGTGGCACAGGATATCACATAGCGAGGGGGCTGGGCCTGCCAGCTCAGGTCTCTCTCTTATAAAGCTGCCAGCTGCACTCCCATGATAACCCATTAATGCATGAATGAATTAATCCATCCAGAACAGAGCCCTCATGATCCAGTCACTTTTTAAAGGCCCCGCCTCTCAATACTGCCACATTGAGGATTAAGTTTCAGCACAAGTTTTGGAGCGGACATTCAAACCATAACATGCCCTAAGAGAGTGGGCATAACCTTTGCACTCAGGTCAAAGGTAAGGCTATAGTAAGTGATGGGTTTAGATGGTTCCCATGAAACTCTAAGAGTTTGCGCAGATCACTCACAGAGAGACAAAAGGCTTTCTGCTGTGACAAATGTTTAGGGAAGGAAGCCATCAAGGAGCCTTCTGCGGGTTCCAGGAAGCCTGTTCACATCTCGGTTCTCTGAGGAGAGAATCTCTTACTGAGAACTCAGTCAATACATAAAGAGATGTCACAATTTCAGAAAAATGTGGCACCCATTGTCTACAGTATCCATTTAAACTCAGAAATCTCAATTGTTGTTTTGTAAGGGGTCTAGGATAGATACAGATAGTTTCCATTCTATCAGGAAAGAGTTTTTCCTGCCTTAGTTAGGTCATACCCTAAATAATGGACTGTTTTAGAAAAACTGTAATTTATCTTTTGAAACTTTATGTCCCTTTTCTGCTAAGACTGAGAACAAGTAAATACAATCCTTTTTCTTTGAACAAAGTAGGAGATCATCTGCATGTTGTGTCAGAACTAAATAGCAAAATTTAGATCTTTTAAGTCTTGATTAAAGACCTGGGAAAAATAGCAGGGCTTTCAGTGATGCCCTAGGGCATGAGTGTCCAAGTGTTTTTTGTCCTCCCCAGATGAAGGCAAAAAGGTATTGACTGTCTTTATTCAGCCTTAAAAAGGAAGGAAATTTTGACACATACCACAACATGGATGAACCTTGAAGACATCATGCTAAGTGAAATAAGCCAATCACAGAAGGACAGATACTGTACGATTCCACTTATATGAGGGACCTGGAGTAGTCTCATTCATAGAGACAGGAAGTAGACCGGAGGTTGCTGGGGTTGGGGGGAGGGGAGAATGAAGAGTTATTTAGCGAATACAAAGGTTCAGCTTGGAATCTTGAAAACTTCTGGAGATGGATAGTGGCGATGGTTGCACAACAAGGTGAATATACTTAATGACCCTGATCTGTACAATTTTTTTTATTTCAGCATATTATTAGGGTACAAATGTTTAGTTTACGTATGTTGCCTTGTTTCCCCTTTCCCCCCGGAGTCAGAGCTTCAAGCGTGTCCATCCCCCAGATGGTGCGCATTGCACTCATTATGTATGTATATACACATCCCCTCCTTCCCCTCCCATCTGCCCAACACCCGGTGAATGTTATTCCTATATGTGCACTTAAGTGTTGATCAGTTAAAACCAATTTGATGGTGAGTACATGTGGTGCTTGTTTTTCCATTCTTGGGATACTTCACTTAGTAGAAAGGGTTCCATCTCTATCCAGGAAAATACAAGAGGTGCTCTATCACCATTGTTTCTTATAGCTGAATAGTACTCCATGGTATACATATACCACATTTTATTAATCCACTCATGCATTGATGGGCACTTGGGTTATTTCCATATCTTTGCAATTGTGAATTGTGCTTCTATAAACATTAGAGTGCAAGATCTGTACATTTTTAAATGGTTTAAATGGTAAATTTTATGTTGTGTATATTTTACTGCAATAAAAAATACTGTTCTAGTCTAGAAGCGCATTGAGAAAAGCCAAGCAAAGAGCCACTGCAATGAAGCTGGTGGCTTCTGGTGGAATGAAAGGCAGGATGGCATTTGGGGCAGGTATTACCAGGAAGTGAGGGAGAACAACTCTGCTGGTATCTCTTGGGTCTTGAACAAATAGATATTCCCGTCTGTACTGGCAGGATGGGGTGTTGCAAGGGTGTGAGGAGACCTTTGGATATAAGGCTTTCAGCTGTAGGTGTGATCTTTTCCGTGGCCCTGGCTTTAAGGGATTTGGTTAATGGTTTGGTAGGATCTATCTGATCTTTAACAGGTTCTGCTCCAATCACTTTCCCCATATCAGTAGAATTTTGAGCCCATAGAGTGCCAGGTAGAGTGTTATCCTCCTCATCTGGGGGAGCACGTGTCAAAGGTAATGGAGAAGGCAACAGTCTGTCCAAAGCAGACTCAGCTTGCTTATGGGTAGAGGAGTCCTCAGGGACCTCCCAAACAGTCCCAGAGGCTCTGGTCTGCATTTACTATTACAGTTCCATTTGAAAAGTAAGTCTCTCCCCATTAAACTTGCAGGGGTGGTGTCACAGAGCAGGAAGGAATGTTTTGCTGTCAAGGGCTCAAGGCTTGCAGTTAAGGGCTGGGGAATGGAGGAAATCTGTGGGTTATCTGCAAGGCTTACCACCTGTGTTGTGTGTTTACACCAAGGAAAAGGTTGAGTACAGGTGGCAGGGTTTAATGTAGAAACAGTACTGCCTGTACCTAGTGCCAGAGACTGATGAGGCTGCCATCGTACAAGTAGAATTGCGTCCCCCGGAAACACATGTTCAAGTCCTCACCAGTGAAACTCGTGAATTTAACCCTGTTTGGAAATAGGGTCTTTGTAGATGTAATCAAGTTAAAATTAGATCATGCTGGATTAGGGTGGGTCCTAATCCAATGACTGGTATCCTTAGAAAAAGAGAGAAATTTGGACACAGGGAAGACATAGGCGATAACACTGTGTGAAGACAGGCAGAGATTGGAGTGATACATTGACAAGCCAAGGAATATTAAGGACTGTTGTCAACCACCAGGAGCTAGGAAGAGGCCAGGAAGGATCCTCCCCTAGAGCCTTCAGATGAGCATGGCCCTCCTGACACCTTGATTTCAGATTTCTAGTACCCAGAATTGTGAGAGAATTTTTACAGTTTCATTTCACAGTTTGTGGCAATTTGTTACAGTTTCCCTGGGAAACTAACACACTGTCTGTGCATATATTAGTGTCCCTTGAGTGCTTACAGGGATTGCAGGATATTGGCGCTTTTCCCTTCCTCAGATCATCTCACTGATCTGAAACAAGGGGCCTTTCTTTTTCTCTTGGTTTTCCTTTTGTAAGATGAAACAATCTTCTTTTCCAGTGCCCTTTCTGTTTACAATATCCACAAGTGTCCTTGTCAGTAGCTGCCTGGTTGGGGAGTGGCCTACACAGAGCTGTTCGATCTACAGGGCCGTAAGTTTAATTTGGGTCCTGTCTTCTTTTTGTTCTAAATCCCCTTCAAAATGTCTGCCATGTGTTGTAGATCCGATAAAGGGGTTATTTCCCACTCTAATTTCTGTTTTCAAATAAAGTCTTCAATTTTAGATTTAAATCCTTGACAAAATGAGATGAAAGGGCTGCTTCCTAGACTCCCAAATGTTGAGATGTATTTTCTAGCCTATCCCAAAACTCTCCTACAGATTCATCTTTTTTCTGTTTGCATGACTGAATTATGGTCCAATCTTTTAATTGGAAATATTTTAGATATGGCTTTTAGGAGACTTTGCCTTGCGTTTTGAGCTTTTTTGTGGACTCTCAGGTTTATTGTGGACAGTGGAATCCTAGAGGTCTTTTTCCCGGTGAGTCCAGTTTGCTTTTGCCATTCAAGATTTAGCATTTGAGGTTCTGATCAATATGTGTACAAGTTGATATAGGTCAGGTAACCCTGGGTTGCATGCCCCTCAAAATATTCTTGATTATTCTATGAATAGTTGCTGATCTTGTCTGGGTTTGGGTAAGTCCTTAATTATAGTTCTTAATTCAGCTTGGGTCTAAGGTTTAAATTCTACAGTTGTCTGCATAGAGCTCACTGGAGGGATGCCTTTACAGAGGCAACTGGCATTTTCAGGTCTTAGGAGGGTTGTTGAATCTGGACAGGGGGAGAGAAGGGAGGAGTGCACAAATGTGTGGAAGGAGAGAGTTCAGAAGGTTAAGGGAGAAGAGAACAGGATTTGGGGAGGCAAGTAGGGGAGGACTTACTAGGAACACGAGTTTAGTTCATTGCTGCTTAAATCTGCCAAATTGCTCATTAGCTTTGATCAAAGAATCTTTAGGGAAGCAATTTTCTTTTCTTTTCTTTTCTTTTTTTTTTTTTTTTTTTGAGACAAAGTCTCACTCTGTTGCCTGGGCTACAGTGCCGTGGCTTCAGCCTACCTCACAGCAACCTCAAACTCCTGGGCTCAAGCGATCCTCCTGCCTCAGCCACCCGAGTAGCTGGGACTACAGGTACTCACCACCACGCCCCGCTAATTTCTATTTTTAGTAGAGACGGGGGGGGGGGGTGTCTCGCTCTTGCTCAGGCTGGTCTCGAACTCCTGTCCTCGAGCGACCCTCCCGCGTTGGCCTCCCAGAGTGCTAGGATTACAGGCCCGAGACACCGCGCCTGGCTGGGAACTACTTATTTTATAAACCTCAGTGTATCACCCAAGATCTGACACAGAATTTGAATCACATTATCTTCTCTCCAAATTAAAACTGTACACATTCAATATTTAACTATTTTTTAAAATGATAAAAAACTAACAATTTAAGCCCATTGTTGGGGAAACCTCAGTTATTTTAAAAACAAGTCTAATGGAGAAGTCAAATAGTTTAAAATATGCGACAACTACCCCTAACCCTGCAGCTTCGATTTCACGCCAGGTCAGGCCCGGAGAGCCCCCGCGGCCTTCTCTCCGGGTTTGGGTTTTCTCCGCTTTTCAGGGAGCGGGTGAGCGCGGGGCGCACGTGTCTGCACGCGGGGCTGCTCCGGACGGCCCGCCGGAGGCGGGGAAAAGGGAGGAAACACAAGCTGCGAGAGAGAAAGGAAACCCAGCGGGAGGAGGGCAAACAGAGGAAAAATGCCTGGCGTGGAGGGGAGTGGCTCTATGGCGCGTTGCCCCACGTTAGGAGGTGAGGCGGTTTTGAATTCGGGTAGTAGGGAAGAGGGCTTATCTCCGCGGAGGGCCTGCAGCGTCGGCGAAGGGCCTTGGGGACGTTCCTGGAACCGTCGGTGGAGTGGAGGGGTATGGGAAAGGGCTTCTCTTTTTGCCCTACTCACTGAAACCGTACAATGTCCGACCGCGAAGACATTTTCCAGCATGTCCCCCCAACTCCGTCATTTAACATGTGAGGAAAGCCAGGTCCGGAGAAATGGAGAGACCAGCCCACAGGTCACTGGCGGCCCGGCGCTCCCGAGGATGCTCGGACACCTCTGGGGACCTGGCGGCCCTAACTCGGCGCGCATGCGGGCGCTCACGGTCCCCCGGGCTCCAGGACAAGGCCCCCGGCTGCGCAGGCCAGCGCGGCCGCCTCGCCCGGTCCCGCGACAGGAGTGTCCACACAGCCTGCGGCCGGGCTCTTTCCCGCGGGCGCTGGCTCAGGCAGGAGCCTCGGCATGCTGCCGCCTGCGCAGACCGTTTTGGGGGACACACACACACACATTTTTTTAACAGATTAAGTGGCTGAAGGATACGGACGGGCCAGATTCTGGGCCTCCTACGCCGGGCGCCGGGTGCGCGCGGGGCGGGTGGAACCGGCGGGAGGGGCGGCGCGCGCGGCCGCTCGTTTCCTCGCGCGCGCCGGAAGTGGCGGTCCTCGCGCGGCTGCGCGCCCGGAGGCTGGGCGGCGGAGTCGGCGGCTGCCCCAGCGAGGGCGCCGCGCGGTGTACCCGCGGCCGGGAGCAGGCGGCCGCGATGCGCAGAGTGGGCAAGCTCGGTGAGTACCCGGCCCACCCGGCCTCGCTCGTCCGCGGCTGCCGCAGGCTCGGGCCCTGGCGGTGCGGGGGCCGTCGGGGTCGGGTCACCCCGCCGATGAGCGCTTCGGGGGCCCTGTCCCCATGGGGCCGCCTCGCGGACGAGCCCTCGAGTCCGCTCTGGTTTTAGGGGAAAGTTGCGTTTTTTTCTGAGAAAGGTGCTGCCAGAGACCGTTGGTTTGCGGGTCAGTGTTTTTGTTTTTCTTTTTTAAAACCAACTCACCACATCTCTCCTCCTCCCAGTGGATAAACTTTTTAGTCCGTCTTTATTGCTTTAAAATCGTTTTCTCTGAAAGTGGCTCTTCATCTGACAGACACTAGGACAGACGCCTTTAAAAGATGCCCATTCGTGCAGGAATCTGTGGGGCGGAGGAGACGATGGGAAGGGGGCCTCTGGCAGCTGTCAGAGAATTCATCTTGAAAATTGCTTTATTCCTGAACAAGTGGCTGAGCAGTAATTCATAAAACACGATAGTGATACTTCTGTTTGTGATGATGGTATTGACGGAATGACAGTTTGACTATAATCTGAAGCTTCTTAAGCCCCTGACTTGTTAAACTTGGAGGCATTTTCTCGCTTGCTTTTGAGATAATAGATGAGATGTGAAATTACACCATCATTCAAGGTTCTCAAGAGCTGGGCCATCATTTCTGGTGGAATTAATGTTTTTTAATGTTGTATTAAAATAGTAGCTTCCATCTTGGAAGTGAGAAACCAAGTATTTTATGACTGTGAATGTTAACATTCATCTTGTATTGTTATTCTGCAACCATTTGTTTAAAACTGTCATGTGACTAAATGCAGAAAGAATGTTGGATTTCCAATATGTATGGCTCAGAGAATTTTGACCTAATGGGCACGGTTTTAGTTCCAGTTTGGAAATTACATTTTTCTCTGTCTTAACTTTTTTATTGATGTGCAAAATACATATGAAGTCAACAAGTGCATAAATCTTAATTGTACAGCTCAATGAATTTTTTACATATCACTTTGTGTGACCACCAGATAGATCAAATTATAACTGCAGAGCACTTCCATTATCCCAATATTTTCCCTCTGCTTCTTCCAAGTCAGTTATACCCCTGCTTTCCAATTTGTATTCTGATTTATCTCATCAGCTTTTAGTTTTGTCTATTTTGAGCTTCATATTAGTGGAATCATACAGTATGCTCAGCATATTGCTTGTGGGATTCACCCATATTTTGTGGTGTGATATCATTTATACATATCATGGTATGGCATCAATAGTTCTTTCTTTTTAATACTGTGTAATATTCCATTGTATGATCTGTGACTATTCTGTTGATGAACATTTGTGTTCCCAATTTTTGTATATGATATATTTTGAATATTAAAAATGCTGTGAACATTCTTGTAAATGTCTTGGTGAGCATCTGTATGCATTACTGTCAGCTATAGAATGACTGAGTCATAAGGTAAGCAGAAAATTACATTTTAATGTGGAGTCTTTTTTCTAACAAAATAGATTTTGTTATTTTAACTAATATGACTTTAAAGGTTGGTAAAAAGCATAACTATTATGAGTTCAAGACTTAAGTGATTCATTCATTACCACATTATTTATCCCTTGGATTGCACATCTAGGACAGTCTTCTGTGAGACTGTCGTTACTTGTTTAACTGTTAGACAAGTCTGTTAGGGCTGGTAATGATCTGACTCTGAAGTTTGGTGTAACACTTACATAAGAACTGTGTTGCTCAAGTTAGTGGTTGTTAGGGGAAACGAAATACCAAAAGAATATGACTAAAAATGAATTCAAGAATCATGGGATTACAAGTCAAAGAACTTACATTGTTATTGTCATGCTACATAAGCACTAGGTATAAATGTAAAATTGAATTATAGGGTTAGTTACAAATGTGAATTTACTGCAGGAATATAGTGATTTCCACATGGACTGAAATACTAGTATATTTATACTCTGAACAGACAACAGAAATCACTAAACATTTATGAGAAATCAGTGGCATGTAAGAGAAGCCAATATTGAACAAAACAAGAAGTAGACTCTGAAGCAATGGAGTTCATATAAGAGACAGAAGAAAACTTTAAAATAAATATTAGTATTCTCATATTTGGCAGGGTATCATGCCTTTTGAACACATAGGCTGCCTTGAAAAAAAGCAATCAGTTCTTGAATATTGAAACATGGGAAGTAGGATAGAATTACCATGATGTGGAAAGTAGATCTAGAAGAGCCAATGTACATGTAATAGGAGTTCCAGGAGGGAATAGAAATTAAAAGAGAAGAAATAACCACAGAGAAAACAGAGATCCTGAGGGTAGGAATATCAAGGCAAAGTCTTGGGCAGCCTAAGCCAGACAAAAACAAGTATCAGGGGACAAAGTACTGGCAAATATAGATCAACCCTTCCCTCTCTGTTCTTTGTTTCTTCATCCATGCAATGGGGATGATCAGGAAGCATGCCTTTTCAGAGAGCCGTGGGAAGATATGTTAAATGTGCTGACCGCTTCTGTTTCCCACTCTCCTCCCCTATCAACTCACAAATGCCAGATTTCCCATTTCCACCTCACAGTTAAATTGAAACAATTAAAATATTGTATCAAGAGAACAAGGATATTTCTTTGAGCAGAATTACGTGAGTTTATGAATGGAATAGATGTACTGAAAGTCTTAAAAGAATGTTGATAGAGATACACCTACATGAATTCTGGTTCTTATGAACTTCATGGATAAATACACAATTCATAAACTTCCAAAAATAAATATATGGTTACCTATAAAGGAATGGAAATCAGACTTGCAAATAGATTTCCAATTTGGAATATGAAATGTTAGATGACAGAACAGTGTTTAAAAAGTGTTTGTGGGGCATATTTTGAACTTGGAATCTTACGTCTAGTTGAACTGTCATTCAGATTGGGGGCAAACTAAAGCCATTTTCACCCCTACCCACTAGGAATACCCAGGATGTACTATATCAAAATGAAAACTTAATCCAAGAAAAATAGATGTAGAATTCAAGAAATAGTGGTCAAAGAAAACAATAAAATTTATTTCTTAACCCAAGTCATTGATAACCATAGCTAAGAAATTTAATGCAGTGTTAGGAAAGGATTCATAAACCAGAGTAGGCATAATTTTAAAGTCTGTAATAATCTGGAGCAAAAATTTAATGTGATTTTAAAGTTGATTGGGAAGGTGGGAAGTAGATAAAGTCATATTGGGCACTTATCAAGGGAAAAGCTGTAGATACTGACCAATTACATGTTACAGTAAATAAGGAAATTTAGACAGCAGTTGCACTTCGAGGAACTTATCCTACAGATGAAATAACATGTTCTAAGTTATTTATACAAAGGCAGTTCAGTATATAGTGGCATTAGCTTTGGAAAGATACACAAAAACTGGAGAAGGAAACTGGGCCTCTGGGTTAGAGGGAGACTTTTTACTATATGCCCTTATTATATCTTTTTATCACATGTATTTATCTTGTGAAATTTTAAAGGGATAAACATTTTTTAGAAGAGTAAAAGAACCTAACGGTTTAGAGCAGGGATTGCCAATTCTGGCTGGCTACCTGTTTTAGTACGACCTGTTGACCTAACAGTGGCTTTTACATTTTTAAATGCTTGTGGGGGTGGGACAGGAGAAAATAGCACTTTATGACACATGAAAACTATATGAAGTTCATATTTCAGTGTCCATTGGAACACAGCTATGCTCTTTCATTTACATATTGTTTGTGGCTGCGTTTATGCCACAAAGGCAGTGTTGATTGGTTGTGACATTTACTATCTAACCTAAAATGTTTGCTGACCTCTGGTTTAGAGGCCAGAAATAGACCTATACATATATAGGAATTTTGCTTATGATAAAGGTAGTGGCAAGAACATGAATTGCATAATAAATAATAAGAATTAGTTATTTGAGGAAAAAAATTTCTTATAGTAGGATTACTTCAGATAGGGAAGCTACAATTGAGTAGTCATACAGGAAAAGAGTGATAGATTTCACTCTGTTAACAACAACACAAAAGTTTGCTGAATGAAAAATAATACCTAACACTTACTGAGCACTTAATGCTTGACGGGTTTTACTTGATTAATTGTTAAAATTACACCCCAAGGTAGGTTCTGTAATTATTCCCACTTAACAGGTGAGGAAAGTGAAGTTTACATACATTGTAAACATACATTGTTTACATACATTGTAAACATACAAATGTACATACATTTATATACCTTGAAGAACTTGTCTGTGATGAAGAATTAGGAAATGATAGAGCAGATATTTGAATTTAGGCCATCTGGTTCCCAAGCCCATTATATAGACAAGAAAACAAAATATTTGTAACGTATTAGCACCGTTTTGTAGGTATTATCCACATTAGCACATAAGGATCTACATCATTCCTTTTTAAATATGTTGTATAAATGTCTGCAGTTTAACCATTACCCTATTGATGGATTTTAAATTGCTTTTATTTTTATTTTGTTGTTACATATAACATTAATAAACATCTTATGCATGTGACTTTATATACTATACTACTGTGGATATTTCAGAGGTATAGAATCTTAAAAGTAGAATTGTGAATTGCTGTATTAACGGGCAAGTGCATTTAAATAAAATTTGCCCTCCAGAAGTTTGTGTGTATGTTTAGTTTATCTTAAATTAAAGGAATCGTAACATCTTGGAAGGAACATTGGCTATCCAGGCAAACTGCCTCATTTTATAGAGGAAGCCCAGAGAGGTTAAGTATTATGCCCAAGATTACACAGCTGTTACTCTTGACTCTTCAAGTTGTTTTTACTGTGCCATAGGCCGGCACATTTTTCTGCTTTACCTATAATGATATCATGAATATTAATTTGTCTTGCTGAAATCCAGGTACCAGGAGTATAGTTTTCCCCAGAAACACCTTATCAAAAGGATCCACCTGGTATTTCTTGTTCTTGGTACCCAACACAGTGCCTGACACACAGTAGGTAGTCAAGTATTTGTTGAGTAAGTGCTGCTTTCTGGTGATCAGTACTTTTATTTCTAATTATTTGCCTCTTATTTAATAACATGTTGAAGAATCAGTGTATCACTGTAATACTCATTAAGTAATCAAGAATCCAGAACTTTTCAAGAAATAAAACATTCTAATTTCCTCCTTCCCAAATGTTTACACTTCACAATATTTTAGTTTCAGTTAAACAGTGGTTGTATTCCAAATCATTTTGTGGCTTTGTTTTTGCTGTGTAAAAAAATAAACTTAAAATTGTAAATTTATTAATAGCATTTGAAAACTTCAATAAGATATTATTCTGTAGAGAAAATTTGGAGGATTATACAAGAATAAAACTTTAAATAGACTCAGGCAGGGCGCAGTGGCTCCCACCGGTAATCCTAGCACTCTGGGACGCCAAGGCTGGAGGTTCGCTTGAGGTCAGGAGTTTGAGACCAGTCTGAGCAAGAACAAGACCCTGTCTCTACAAAAAATAGAAAAATTAACAAGATGTGGTGGTGTGCACCTGTAGGCCCACACTCGGAAGGCTGAGGCAGGATTGCTTGAGCCAGGAGTTTGAAGTTGCAGTGAGCCATGCTCATGCCAGTGCACTCTAGCTGGGGCAACAGAGCAAGACTGTGTCTAAACAAATAGATAGATTGACTGACTGAAATGGATTGTGCTTTTCAGAGGGCAGAGGTTATTCTTATTGCAGGTTAGTTTGGCACACTGCAATGTAAGTATCCTGGAAATGATGCATAGTGTATGTGTTAGTACCAAAACTTGTGGAATCAAAAGATGAAGAACTGCTTAAAAGTCATGTTATTATGTAAGGGATCAGTGCTGTGGAATTAACTATCTTTAACATTTCTGTTGTCTCAAAGTCACAAGGCAATTAAAAAATGTTAACAGGAGACCTTTAGAGTAATACGCAGTATTCTACTTTGGGGCCTGGACTTTCTTTTTTATTATTAATTCAATCTCTTGTCATATAGGTCTATTCATATTTAGTTATTTCTTCTTAAGTCAGTTTCGTTAGTTTGTATCTTTCTTGGAATTTGTCCATTTCATTCAGTTATCTTTAAAAGGGATTTAGATAATTTAAAAAATCTTGTGTTAGCAGTATAGTTAACATTTCTGAAGTTCTTCATTGCTCTCTGCAGATCCACAGTTCTATCTAGTGTTATGTTCCTCTGCCCAAAGATCTTGTAGTACAGATCTGATGGTGTTGAATTCTTTTATTTTTTTATGTCTGAAAAAGTATTTTGCCTTTTTCAAAGATAACTTTTCTAGATATAGAATTCTAGTTTGGCGTATTTTTCCTTTCAGTTCTTTAAAGATACCGCTCCGCCGTCTTCTCACTTGCATTGATTTCAAGGAGTAACCTTGTCTTCCTTGTATGTGATGTACATTTTTCATCTGGCCACTTTTAAGATTCTTCTATCATTGGGTTTGAGCAATTTGAATAGCATGTGCCTTGCTATAATTTTCTTTATGGCTCTTGTATTTGAAATTGGTTGAGCTTCTTAAATTTATGTGTTTGTAGTTTTGATCACATTTGGGAAATTTTCAGCCTTATTTCTTTAAGTATTTCTTTTAACCCTCTCCCTCTTCTTTGAGGACTCTGATCTCATGTTTATTAGGTTGTTTGAAGTTGTCACACAGCTCTGTTCATATTTTTCATTCTTGTTTCTGCATTTTTCATAGTTTCTATTGCTATGTCTTCAGTAATATGTTTTTCTGAAATATCTAATCTGCGGTCAATCTCATTCAGTGTATTTTTCATCTCAGACATTGAAATTTTTATCTCCTGAAGTTTAATTTGGATCCTTTCCTTTTTCTTTTCCTTTTCCTTTTCCTTTTCCTTTTCCTTTTCCTTTTCCTTTTCCTTTTCCTTTTTCTTTTTCTTTAGTGTCTCACTCTGTTGCCCTGGGTTGAGTATAGTGGTGTCATCATAGCTCACTGCAACCTCAAACTCCTGGGCTCAAGTAATCCTTCTACCTCAGAATCCTGCGTAGCTGGTACTATAGGTGTGTGCCACAATGCTTGGCTAATTTTTCTATTTTTAATGGAGACAGGGTCTCATTCTTATTCAGGCTGGTCTCAAACTCCTGAGCTCAAGCAGTCCTCCCACCTCGGCCTCCTAGAGTGCTAAGATTACAGGTGTGAGCCACCACACCCGGCCAATTTGGATCTTTTTGATGTTATCCATGCCTCTACTTAGTCTTTTGAACATGAATTTTTTAATATGTTTATAAATAACTGTTTTAATGTCCTTTTCTGCAAATTCCCACATCTATGTCAGTTATAGGTCAGTTTTAATTATTGATTTTTCTCATTATGGGTCATGTTTTTCTTTATGCCTGGTAATTTTTGTTTGAATGTCAGATATTGTGAATTTTATTTTGCTTAGTATTGGATATTTTTATATTCATATAAATATTCTTGAGGCTTATTGTACTGTTACTTGGAAACAATTTGATCCTTTTAGGTCTTGCTTTTAAGATTTGTTGGCAGGACCAGAGCCATGTTTAGTCTAGAGCTGATTATTTCCCACTCTGAGCCAAGACTTTTTTTGAGTGCTATACCCAATGTCCCATGAATTTGAGGTTTTTAAGTCTGTCTGGTGGAAACATGCACTATTCCTGGTTTTGTATGAATGCTTGGTTCTGTGCCCTCTAATTTTTTGTCTGGTCTTTTCCTTAGCCTGTTGGTTTCCTCATAAGCCTTCACTAATCAGTGCTTTGCTGAATACCTAGAGGGTTTCTTCTTCAGATCTCTGGAGTTCTCTCTCTGTACAGCTCTCTCCTCTTTGGTACTATATCCTTTGAACCCTGGCTACGTTAATTTCCTCAGACTATCACCTCCATCCCATCAACTCAGGGAATCTGCTAGGCTCTACTTAGTTTTCCCTCCCTGTATGGCTTAGAAACTAAGGCAGTAAGCTGGGCAGCCACTTGTTTCTTTTTTTCTCTGGGGATCAGTGTTCTTTGTTACCTGATGTTGAGTATCTTGAAAAAACTGTTGTTTCATATTTTAGGGTTTTGGCGGGGAGGATATTTGTTTTTGTTTTGTGTTGTTTCAAGCATGCTAGTAAATCTGGCCTCTGTTAGTCCATCTTGGGTATAAGAGGAAGTCACTTTAGTCTGTTTTACAGAGTTAGAATTGATGGCTTCTAAGGTTTCTTTCAACTCTGAGATCTTTGATTTTGTATTATATAACTTTTAATAGCTCATTTTCACATTATCCCTTTCTGTCCTCAAAATACTTAACTAAATCTGCATTTATGTTTAGAAGGTTGGTTGGGATCTGGGCTAATTGACATTGTTATTTTCTGTTCTGTTTTATTGAAAAGTAAACCTTTTAGTAGTGACCTATTTATGAATCGTATTTCATAGTTTAAAATACCTTGTCAACTGGGCACAGTGGCTCATGCCTGTAATCCCAGTACTGGGAGGCTGAGGGGGGAGGATGGCTTGAAGCCAAGAGTTTGAGACCAGCTTGGGCAACATAGCAAGATTCCCATCTTTTTAATTACATTTCAGAATTTTATAGAGGTACACATGTTTTGGTTACATAATTTGCTTTTGTACAGTTTGAGTCAAAGTTATAACTGTACCCTTCACCCAGTTAGTGTGCTTTGTACCTGTTAGATGTGAATTTACCCATCCCCTCCTCTCCCCTCCCACCCTGATTTCTCTTGAGTTTTACTTCCAGATGTGCATATAAGTATTGGTTGATAAGTTCTAATTTAGTATTGAATACATATGGTGTTTGTTTTTCCGTTCTTGCGATGCTTCGCTAAGAAGAATGGCCCCCAGTTGCATCCAAGTTATTATAAAAGATACTAGATCACCGTTTTTTTTATGGCTGATAGTGCTTCATAGCATGTGTGTGTGTGTGTGTGTGTGTGTATACCACATTTTATCAATCTACTCATGTATTGATGGGCATTTGGGTTGATTCCACATCTTTGCAATTGTGACTTGTGCTACTATAAACACTGGACTACAAGTATCTTTTATATAAAATGTCTTTATTTCCTTTGGATAAATACCTAGTAGAGAGATTACTGGATCAAATGGTAGGTCTACTTTAAGTTCTTTAAGGTATTGCCGTACTGCTTTCCATAGAGGTTGTACTAGTTTGCAGTCCCACCAATAGTATATGAGTGTGTACCTTTCTCTCAGCATCCTCACCAGCATCTGTTGTTTGGGGACTTTTTAATAAAAGCCATTTTCACTGGAGTTAGGTGACATCTCATTGTGGTTTGATTTGCATTTCCTTGATTATTAAAGACATTGAGCATTTTTTCATGTGTTTGTTGGCCATTATTCTATCTTCTTTTGAAAAATTTCTATACAGGTCTTTTGCCCACTTTTTAATGGAGTTGTTTGATTTTTTTCATGCTGATTTGCTTGAGTTCTTTGTATACAGATTCTGGTTATCAGCCCTTTATTGGATGTATAGCATACAAATATTTTCTCCCATTCTGTAAGTTGTCTATTTGCTGTATTGATTGTGTCCTTGGCTGTGCAGAAGCTTTTAATCTGATCAGGTCCCATTTATTTCTTCTTGTTGCTGTGATTGCTTTGGGGGTCTTCTTCTTCTTCTTCTTCTTTTTTTTTGAGACAGAGTCTTACTGTGTTGCCCAGGCTAGAGTGCCGTGGCATCAGCCTAGCTCACAGCAACCTCACACTCCTAGGCTCAAGCAGTCCTTCTGCCTCAGCCTCCCAAGTAACTGGGACTACAAGCATGCGCCACCATGCCCAGCTAATTATATATATATATATATATATATATATATGTATGTATATATATATTTTTTTACTTGGCCAATTAATTTCTATTTTTAGTAGAGATGGGGTCTCGCTCTTGCTCAGACTGGTTTCAAACTTCTGACCTTGAGTGATCCTCCCGCCTTGGCCTCCCAGAGTGCTAGGATTACAGGTGTGAGCCACCGTGCCTGGCCTGGGGTCTACTTCATAAATTCTTTGCCTAGGCCAATATCTATAAGAGTTTTTCCAACATTTTCTTCTAAAATTCTTACAATTTTCATGCCTTAGATTTAAGTCTATTATCCATCATGAATTAATTTTTGTGAGAGGTGCAGATCCTGTTTCAGCCTTCTGCCTGTGGCTATCCAATTTTCCCTGCACCATTTATTGAATAGGGCTTCTTTACCCCAGTGTATGTTTTTGTTTGCTTTGTCAGAGATAGATGGCTAGGCTGGGCGTGGTGGCTCTCGCCTATAATCCTAGCACTCTGGGAGGCCGAGGCGGGAGGATCGCTGAAGGTCAGGAGTTCAAGACCAGCCTGAGCAAGAGTGAGACCCTGTCTCTACTAAAAATAGAAAGAAATAATTGGCCAACTAAAAATATATAGAAAAAAATTGCCCAGGCAACAGAGCAAGACTCTGTCTCAACAACAAAAAAAAAAAAAAAAACAAAGATAAGATGGCTATATGAGGATGGTTTTATATCTGTGTTTTTTGTTCTGATCCATAAATCTATGTCTCTGTTCTTGTGCCAGTACTATGCTGTTTTGGTTGCTGTAGCCTTGTAGTATAGCTTGAAGTCTGGTAAAGTGATGCCTCCTGATTTTTTCTTATCACGTAAGATTGCATTAGCTATTCAGGTCTTTTGTGGTTCCATATGAAGCGTAGAACTATTTTCTTTTTTTTTGAGGTCTGCTAAAAAATAATGATGGTATGTATGTTAATGGGGATTTCATTGAATCTGTAAATCACTTTGGGTAGTATAGACATTTTAACAATGTTGATTCTGCATATCCATGAGCATGATATATTTTTCCTGTTTACATGATATATTTTTTCTGTTTACATCCTATGCAGTTTCTTTCCTCAGTGTTTTATAGTTTTCCCTATAGAGGTTTTTCACCTCCTTAGCTAAATATATTCCTAAGTATTTTATTTTCTTTGTTGCTATTGTGAAAGGTATTTCGGCA
Organism: Lepilemur ruficaudatus; assembly: GCA_963574885.1. NCBI lineage: Eukaryota > Metazoa > Chordata > Mammalia > Primates > Lepilemuridae > Lepilemur > Lepilemur ruficaudatus. The sequence continues at coordinate 12,021 of CAUYRT010074437.1, read as the reverse complement.
AGATCCCCATCTTTACAAAAATAAAAAAATTAGCTGAGTGCTGGGGCCTGTGGCCGTAGTCTTAGCTACTCTGAAGTCTAAGGGAGGAGGATCGCTTCGGCCCGGGAGGTTGGGGTTGTGGTGAGCTACATTAGCACCACTGTGCACCAGCCAAGGCAACAGAGTAAGACCCTGTCTATATTGATATAGATATAGATTAATTAATTATTTATTTATATAAAGAACACCATGTATGAGTTACCATATTAATAAAAGGTAGCTGTACTTAAATTACTTACTGTTAGTTCTGTTATCACATTTCACTTCCAGACAGTTTTAGTATAGTTAAGTATACCTTTATTGATAATTTAAACAAGATTATGTCCGCATTTTCAGTTCTAGCCTTTCTTTTCTCTAATAAATGGACTAGTAACAACTTATAAATAATTAGAAGAGATGTCTCTAAGTTTATCTTTTAAATGATGAAATTCAAGCTGTTTCTTATGCTAAGGATTATGGTCTTGAGGCATGGTTAAGTCCTGGAACTAACATTAGCTTTGCATTCTTATTTTTTAGTTAGATAGTATTTCTTAAAGTAAAATTTTTTCCTACATCACTTAAACAAAATTTATAATTAGTAAGACAGATGCTGTCATAGTAAAAGACTCCCTTGTAGTAAATTAAATTTTTCAAGATACTTGGTTATCATTTGGTTTACTGAAGTAATATATAGCTAAGGGGAGTTTAGTCCACTATTTGTGGTCTACTAGCCATAAGAAGTTTTAGTCTGTCCTTCATTTTATATAGACTTGTGCCACAGAAAAAAATACATACTGCAGCATTTTCCACAGAAGACATCCAGGCTTTCCTAATCACTAAGAAGGCGGCTGGGTTTGATATTGCCTAGTGATTTTTCATAGATTCTGCTGTGCCAAAAAAAAATTACTGTTGAAAACCTGCTGTAATATCACATTGTCCTTCTCAGCAACCATAAAGAATGCAACTTCTCTTTGCAGTGGAGGCCTCCCTTCCTTCCCTCTCTTAAGTTTAACCTTCTCTATTTCTAGAGTTAAGAATCCTCAGTTTAGAGACACAGAAGAACTCACACAAGTGGTTGTAGCATGTAATTTTATAAATGTTTTTTGAATTTTGAATTTTTTCTCTACAGATAAACATGTTTAATACGTTTTTTTAATATATATAGACCCCAAGCCTTTCCAGACTTGTAGGAAATCTGTTGATGTGTAATACAGTGGAAAGAATTATGTGACCTAATGTGCAAATAATGTACTGGAGGACTTTGGATATAAAAATGTTTTCTTAATGTGTTTTCAAGATGTCTGTGACCTTTTGAAATTGTTTCCCACCCCCCACTTAATTTTAAGGCTTCTAGAATGGCTGAGTTGAGCAATAGAAATTGAAATTAATGAGGTAGAATGCTTGAATTGAATAAACTAGAAGACAATATCTCTCTCCAGTAAACCATTATTACTATAACAGAAGCAATTTATAGAAGCTCAGTTCCCAAATGGTCATATGCTTTAGTTGGGAAATAGTGCATTAACTGAAATATTATGTTAATAAAAAGTTATAAGCAATATAATTTTCAAATAATTAGAGAACGGTAGAATCTATGTAACACAAACTATGCTGAACATAAGTTAATGTTTCTTTGAGGTTATCAGTGTGTAGGCATACTAGTTAAAAGTATTATAATATTTTAGTGTTTTATAATGTATTTTTAAAAATTCTCCAGTATTTACTGAGTATTCTAAATTATATTAGCACTTCTTATGGTTCTCTACATGTAGTAGTCACATAGGTAAGTTTACTGAAGCTGCAAACAATTTGATACACACACTTAAGGAAACAAAATTCTGATTGATTCTGATCTGTTTCTTTCAGAAAAATCACCACTCATATAATGGATTTTATAGATCAGATTTCTTTATTCTATATATCATGGTAACAATACAGAAAGTATACTTAATTTCTCATTTCTGCAAGTAGTCGTGACTGCTGAAGAAAGAAATTTTTTAAGCTACAGCAGGATTCATTTGGTACCTTTTATGGAAATCCTGATTTTGTTTTTAATTTTTGATAACTTTTTGCTAATAGTATGAACAAGCAAAGAGCTTATCTTCTTAGGCAAGTACACATTAATAAGAATGCCTAGAAGAGGACTGATTCTTCAGACCCGGACCCACTGGCTGCTGTTGGGCCTTGCTTTGCTCTGCACTTTGGTATTATTTATGTACCTTCTGGAGTGTGCCCCCCAGACTGATGGAAATGCATCTCTTCCTGGTGTTGTTGGGGAAAGTTATGGTAAAGAGTATTATCAAGCCCTCCTACAAGAGCAAGAAGAACATTATCAAACCAGGGCAACCAGTCTGAAACGCCAAATTGCCCAACTAAAACAAGAATTACAAGAAATGAGCGAGAAGATGAGATCATTGCAAGAGAGAAAGAATGTAGGGGCTAATGGCATAGGCTATCAAGGCAACAAAGAGCAAGCACCTAGTGATCTTTTAGAGTTTCTTCATTCCCAAATTGACAAAGCTGAAGTTAGCATAGGAGCCAAACTACCCAGTGAGTATGGGGTCATTCCCTTTGAAAGTTTTACCTTAATGAAAGTATTTCAGTTGGAAATGGGTCTCACTCGCCATCCTGAAGAAAAGCCAGTTAGAAAAGACAAACGAGATGAATTGGTAGAAGTTATTGAAGCCGGCTTGGAGGTCATTAATAATCCTGATGAAGATGATGAACAGGACAATGAGGAGGGTCCCCTTGGAGAGAAACCGATATTTAATGAAAATGACTTCGTAGAAGGTAATGTGAAAAATATGTTGGCCAATAGTTACGTTAGTAAGACAAAATGCTAGTATTGTATCCTAGTAATATCAGTCAGTCATTAGCCACTGTATTAAAACATTTAAGTTTTTACCCACTTCATTCTGCCAAGAATTTTAAGTGACTTTCTGGAAAAAGTTATAATGAGATCATAATAAAAATAGAGAATAAGGACCAGGGAAATAGAATAAATCTCAGTTTATATAGAGGAATACTAACTACTAAGGTTGAAGGGCTCTTGTGGCCTGTGTATGTATTTGTGTGTATATATGATTTGCATTCCTCTCTTGTCTTGATGTTCCTTTTTTTGTTTTTAAAAATGTATGACTAAGTCTTAAAATTTGATAAAGGAAAGAAAAAAACTAATTTAGAAGCCAAATGGTTATTTTCCATTTTAGAGGAAGGAGAAGTATATGTCCAAACATCAAGGAGGCATACATGGTTTTAAAACGCATTTTTGGCATTTGGAAAAGTAAGAAAATAACCTATTTTTCTAAGACAGAGTGCAGAAAGGGTATGGGATTTTTGTATATCAAGATGGGACATGACTCAGAGGTCAAGGAACACTGCTATAAATTTGAGATAATATTTGTTGATATATAAAGACAGGAATAATTATAGATCTCTACTCATCTCCATCTTAACACCCTCTGCTAGATATTTAATTGCAGACTTAAAACCCTTTTTGATGTAAATCTTTCTTAAAAGTTCTCTTTGCTTGATTTTATAAACGGTAAACCACATGTAGGTTTTTTGATTCCGAATCATCATGGCTATCGCTTGCTGTGCCATAGTATATGCATTGAGGCCTTTGGAGGCCATCAGGGAGAGCATTGTGCTTGTTGTGACATTTCAGCTGTCTTTTTCCTGTGGCCTGTTCTTTTTTCTGCTTTCCCTTCCTGCCATTTTTGAAGGATTGTTTTTCTCAAAACTTCTAATTTTTCTGCCAGCTCAGCTTTTTGTCTTCTTACTCTATGTTTGTAGTTTGTGGCAGAATTGAAAACTGCAAAGGAAATACAATGACTACGTAACATATAAAATGTCCTCACGTTAGCTCTGCCTAAAAAGAGGTGAAACTATGCTAGTTTTATATCTGCAGTTTCTGCTTATCTTATAACTGTCTTGGATTTTGTTACTTCAGAATTTTTCTCTGCATGGAACACATTCAATCCTTCACTTTTCCTCTGCTGTGCTACTGCCCTCCCTCTCCCAAAACGATTACTAACAACAACTGAGTAATTGCTATTCCTCTTCTAGACTTTAGCTCAATATTACTTCTTCTGAGAAGTCATCTCCAACCTGAGATAGCTCTTATCACCTACCTATACATACATAGCACTTGTCACAGTATGTGGTGTTGCCCACTTCCTGGTTTGTAGTTCCTGTTAGACTGTAAACCAAAGATGGATTGGAACCAAGTCTATCTTGTTCACCATTTTATACCCAGATATTAACTGAGTGACTTACACATCTATGGGTCTAACCATCTCTCTCCTGAGTGTCACACTTAAAAATCAAATTGCCTGGTAGACTTCCATTCTTTTCTCACAAAGGTATCTCAAATCACTGAGTTTAAATCTATATCTATTCAGGAAAAAACATATATAGGTGTGTGTGTGTATAAAACTATACAGTTATTATTTTTTTGTCACCCTCACCAGACTAGCCCTTCCTGGGACCATGTGGCCCTCTTTATATCACCAGTGACTGATATGAAGACACTAGATTTGTTTTTGTTGAGCTGAACTGAACAATAGAAGTTTTGACTCTTCAGTCCATAATTTAATGTTGCTAGAAGTAATTTCTTTGTCATGTGGTTACTGTGGTGATATGCTCTAGTTTTTAAAAAAGTCATGTAAAAAGAATAATTGTCATTTGGAACATATTTTATGGATTGAATAATGTAGGAGAGCAGTGAATGTTTTTTTTTTAACCTCTCCTTTTCTTTTAAAGGATAGTTGTTACTGACTGTGCAGTGGTAATAAATATTTTCACAAATAGGTAAAAACTCTATAGGTCTGGTTTGATACTTTTGATCTTTGAATAAAATCCATCTTCGCATTGAATTTGTGTACATTGACATGGAGACATCTTTGTTCCTAACTCTTTTCTTTAGGTTATTATCGCACCGAGAGAGATAAGGGCACACAGTATGAGCTCTTTTTTAAGAAGGCAGACCTTATGGAATATAGACATGTGACCCTTTTCCGCCCTTTTGGACCTCTCATGAAAGTGAAGAGCGAGATGATTGACATTACTAGATCAATTATTAATATAATTGTTCCACTTGCTGAAAGAACTGAAGCGTTTGCACAGTTTATGCAGAACTTCAGGTAACTGTCAGGGCTTAATGATTTGGCTACATGCCCCTAAAAAAATGCAGATTTACTTAATTTATCTCCACTCAGTATAATTACTTATCATTTTGGGATAATTTTTATAGGCTTTAGGGGAACTTTATGTTTTGATATTCTCTTTTTTCTTAAGCATATGTAGTATATTGTGTTATTTATAATTTGAACTGTGAAATACATTGAAGAGTGACAGCTATTAGAAACTAAATTTGATTGCCTTTATAATTGTGTGTGAATTCGTTTTAGTACAGATTGAATTCTTAAAAATCAACTTTGTTGAGGAATAATTTACATACAATAATATCTACGTATTTTAAGGATATAGATTTCATGACTTTTGACAAATGTATACACTCACAAGCCACTACCCCAATCAAGATATAGAACAAGGAGATCCCCTTGAGAATGATTTGAGTTTTAAAATTGAAATAAATTTAGAAATACAAACATTCAACTAAAGATGGGAAAAAGTTACTCTATCTTGGGAAGCAGAGAATGTGTAAAGTTTTTCTTTTTTATATTGTTAAATTTGGATATTTTAAAATGTTGAATGTTAAAGAGGTAATAACTACACATTAGAATAGCTATTTGAGGAAAATATTACTTTCTTAATTTAACAATTAAATTTTTTAATACTTTAATATTTTAAATACCATGTTTTTAATACTTTAATATTTTTAATGTTTTTAATAATTTAATATACTAGTTTTAGTGCTTTATGATTCTAGTCTTTATTCTCATATTGAAATTAGTTTGAAGTCATATTTCCAAATGAGTTTTACTGTTGTAATAGTTCATTTGAGATTATTTTCTAAAGCATTTTTTTAAATTGCCTTCTTGGGAATTGCCTTCAGAGGCACATTATTCTTTACAGTAAGTAATCTCAGTCGTGGCTAATATTTATTCCTTAATGGTAGGTATAATTTTTGGAATTAGCCAGTCTAAGGACAAAATAACTTTTGATCCAAAACTTGAGTATTATTTATTTGGCTATGAACTCATTGAATTTATTTCCATGAATATCTTGTATTAATAATTTGCACCTGAGAGCAATCCCAATGCAAATGTTCCAAAAATGTTTTGAAATATGGCAACAATGTTGAACTGCTTCCATGACCCTCCAAAGAGTGTACTCATGCAGGCATAGACTTTTGTGCCTTTGCGTGGTACCTTCAGTAATTCAGAAATATTGCCACTCTTATGTTTACTTCATGTGACTTCATTCTGTATCAGTGATGCCTCATTTTTGTTGTTGTTGTTGTTAAAGCTTCATTTGATTGCTTTTTGAATGAGTAGTGCCTCATGTATTTTCTTGAATGAACTTTATTTCTCAATTCTGTTAGGGATGTATGTATTCATCAGGACAAGAGGATTCATCTCACAGTGGTGTATTTTGGTAAAGAAGGACTGTCTAAGGTCAAATCTATCCTAGAATCTGTCACAAGGTTGGTGAGCCATGTCCATAGTGAAGTCCTTTAATTTTTATATATATGTATATATAGACAGTACTAGAAGAGTGAGAATTTCAGATACTTAAACAAGTTAATAATTTTTAATAACTGCTGTTTAAAAGTTGGCTGAACATGCGGGTAGTGGTGGTGATATTAAGTTCCTCATTTCACATGCAATCCTACATGACTAAACTTCCCTTCACTGCTTAGCAGGCAGCCTGGCACGATCAGGATGCTCTCCCTCTATGGCTCATTCACCTTCTATATATTTGCTTCTTTCCATTTTTCTAAATTGAATCCTTTCATTTTGATATCATCATCTCCTGAGCTTATCTCTTACTTGGCACCTTTCTTTCCTTCCATTTCCTCAGGCTCCCTATAAACAATGCTTACGTCTCCCATATCCTTAAGAAACTCCGATTCTACAGTACCCAATAGCTACTGTTATGTTTCTGTCCTTTCACAGTTAAATCTCACGGAATAGTCGTTCTGTAACTAAGCAACCCATATGGTACCTGGCACATCGTAGGTGCTCAGAGGTTTGAGTGAATGAATTAGTAATTCCTTCATACGTAATTATTAATTCTTTAGCTTCTCAGCCTTTTCCTCTCAAAAAGATGGGCCCAAAGGTACAACCTAACTGCCAAATTCAGCCTTTTCTTTTATCCTCTTTAATTGCTTTTTTACATTGACAACCTAACCAGTACTTTCATCTTAAAATGTTATGTTTATAAAATGTAAATATTTTGTAAATATAAGTATGATATAACATAAATTATTAGGTTAATTGTCTTCTCTAACCACACCAACTCTGTGTCCTTTAATTCTTTACCTTTCTGCTAGTTGTAGCCATTCCCTAAGAGTCCAGATTTGGCCAGCCATTCTTTTTTTTTTTTTTGAGACAGAGTCTCACTCTGTTGTCAGCCTAGCTCACAGCAACCTCAAACTCCTGGGCTCAAGCAATCCTCCTGCCTCAGCCTTCCGAGTAGCTGGGACTACAGGCATGTATCACCATGCCCAGCTAATTTTTTTTATTTATTTTTAGTAGAGACGGGTCTCACTCTTGCTCAGGCTGGTTTCGAACTCCTGACCTTGATCGATCCTCCCGCCTCAGCCTCCCAGAGTGCTAGGATTACAGGCGTGAGCCACCACGCCCGGCCCAGCCATTCTTCTTGAATCATTCAACTAACATTCATTGAGTCCTACCTGCTATGTTCCAGGTACACTGCTTGGGAGTCTGACTGGGGTAGTTGGAAGAAGACTGGGCATAGTTGAGCGTTCTCAGTTTCTGCCCTGCGGGGACCCTCACAGCCCTGAGGTGTATAAACATGATTCATCTCTTCCCCTTCCCTACACCAGCTCCTCCTGACAGCCCTCTTTCACTTCAGAGTAAGACGATTTTCACAATCCCCTGGACTTGACATCTGAGAGCCAGAGTCTTTTACTCCTTCTTTACCTCGAATTACCTCTAATTTGTCAGTTCCTACTTAACCTCACAGGGCCTCGTCTCTGTCCCCTCCTTGCTGCTGCCACCACCCTAACCCTGGTTCCCCCTCCCTCCATTTCTTCCCCTCCTCTCTTCCTTCCTTTGGATCAACTCCTAAGTGCCAAGTGCTCACACTAGTTATTACTGAAGTTGTCCCTAAATTGTCAAGACGACTCTGTGGCAAATGGTGTAAACTTGCCTTGAGCGTGCTTAAGGAAATAGGAGCAATATTGAAGAATCTTGGATACCTACCAGAAATAAAGGGATTGTTACAACCAAATTTGGGGAAGAAAATCAAAGCAACCTTGGCGTCTTAGGGACTGGAACCAGAGACTTGAATACCATCAACATTCTCTTGTCTGTTTTTCTCTGCATGTTGACATCATTCTCCTGTTGCAGATTGGCTTCCTTCAATGGAGAGGGATATGACTGTTGGCAGCTCTGAGCTCACATCTTCTCAGTTTTGCCATCAGAGAGGAAAGAGCTTTCTCCTAGCTTCAGTTGAGAAAATCCCAGGGAAGGACATTTTGCCCACTCTAGAGCCAATCACTAAGGCCAAGTTGGGTGGGGGGTATTGGGATTGGCCCAGTTTAAGCCTGGTCCCCACCCATAGGAAATTATTGTGGTTGGGGTGCATAGAAAGTGAGGGGTATTCTGTGATCAGTGCCTCCACTTGGTGCTGGGGATGTGAGGTGGTAATGGTCGGTTCCTCCATAAGAAGGGAGAGATTTGTATCCCATAAGATGGGGAGGTGAGTCCTAGACACTCAGAGCACTTGGAGTCCATCATGCACTATTTGAGCCTTTGCTTCCATCTCTCGCTTACCTGTTCTGTACTATTGCAAGAGTAATCTTCCTAAAATGTTAACTTTTTTTTATTTGGCTATACCCTAGTGCAGTGAGTCGTTCTCCAATTTTATTGTCAGAGTCACCTGGAGGACTTACTAAAATTTAAATGTGCAGCTCCACCCCTAGCATCTGAGTCAATGGGTCTGAGGTGGAGCCTGAGAATTTCATCTCTAACACATTGCCAGGGGAAATTGAGGCTGTGGGTTTGAGAACCACTGCCCGAGCAGAAAAACCCTGCTGACATTCCTTGCCTTTAGGATGCTGACCCAGTTCTTTAACCTCTCATGGAAGAAGGTACTCCTCAGTCTGACCCTTCTCTCATTGTTCCCATTTTAGGGTCCTTTTATTCTAATGTGATTTTTCTGATCTCTGTTCTCTAAAACTCTTTCTGCTTTCTCAACACTTTGCCTTTGAGAATAATGATTTAAAATGACCTTTGCACTTGCCACTGAATTCAGCATTTTAACCATGGCATAACTCAAGTTCCAGTTCCAACATCTTCTTTAACTACTCCAGATAGAAGGAGTCTCTTTTCTCAGAACTGCTATTCACTCATTCATTCAGCTAATATTTATTGAATTCCTATGAGAGGGACACTGTGTCCATTCTAATGAACAAAACTAGATACCTGCTGTCATGGAGTGGGGGAGACACTCGAACAAACATGTCTGGTAGTGCTAAGGAAAACAGCCAGGAGAAGAAGGTAGAGATTAAAGAAAGGGAAGTCAGAGCTACTCCACATGTGGTGTCAGGTGGATCCCTCTGATAAGGGGACATTTGTACAGAAATCCAAATGATGGTTTTTGAGAGAAGAGCATTCTGTGTGTGTGTGTCATTCATTTAGGTGCATTATTTCCTTACCAGACATTATGGCTATTTTTCCATGTGTGTATTTCTTATCTCCCCAGTAGGTTTTTAAGATCCCAAAGAGCAGTGACCACTTCCTAACACTTTTTGAACTTCACACCACCAGCATACTGCCTCAGATGTGGGCATGCAGTGAATATCTGTCCCTGACGATCATGCTTGTGAAGCTGATAATTTTCTTTCCCTGTGTGAATGTAGAGCCAACATAATAAAATATTTGAAGTGCAAAAGATATTTTGTAAGTTGCGTTGAAGAAAGAGAATTAAATGGGACTTACCATTTTTTGCATGTGCTTTCCTCATAGTGACTCTAATTTTCACAATTACACCTTGGTCTCATTGAATGAAGAATTTAATCGTGGACGAGGACTAAATGTGGGTGCCCGAGCTTGGGACAAAGGAGAGGTCTTGATGTTTTTCTGTGATGTTGATATATATTTCTCAGCCGAATTCCTTAACAGCTGCCGGTTAAATGCTGAGCCAGGTGCGTACAACAGTGATAAATGAGCTGAGTATAGAATTTAGAATGATGTCAGTATGTCCTATGTTTTGAATCATTTAATTTGAAGGAAAAGAAGTCTTACTTAAACCCTAATATGTTTTCTCTTAAATTATATTAAGTATAATTTAACTGGAATATTAAGTAGGAAATTGAAAATTTGACCCTCTGAAGTTCATATCCTTTGTTCTCTTGGGGCCAAATTCCAGTGACTACATTTGAAGCCAAATAAAGAAATGTAAAGGAACAGGAAGTCTAGAAGTTGATGAGAAGGAAGCAGTGCAGGTCAGAAAAAGAGCCAAGCAGATGGTGTGGAGATGTCAGAAGCACTCAGCCTCAGGCATAGAGCGCCGGCCCCATGCAGGAATAACACATGTACACACATGCATGCACGCACATACTCATACTCACGCAGAGGTCTAGATAAAGATACTACTTGGTCTCCAGACTGTGAATTTTGGGGTGATTTACTATTAGTGTATTTTGCTTTATGTTATGGATATTTTTTAAAAATGAGCAAATGACATTTTTATAAATGAAATTTTATTTTAAATACAAAAAGGAAGTTTTCTGTGTTAAAGAATCTCAACAGGATGAAGAACAAACCAACTTTAGGAAATCTGTACAACATGGTAACTATAGTTAATAACAATGTATTGCATACTTAAAAATTGCTAAGAGAGGAGATTTTAAATGTTCTTACCACAAAATAAATATGTGAGGTAACAGATATGTTAATTAGCTTGGTTTAATCATTTCACAGTGTATACATATATTAAAACATGTTATACACCATAAGTGTATATAATTTTGTCAATTAAAATAAATTTTTAAAAAGAATCTCATAGTAAATGTTTTTTATGTAGAACTATTCATATCATGCAAATGATTGCCTTCTTACTAACCAGTTTGCTTAGGGATAGTTGTCAGGAACTCTCTGAGAGCCTAATGAGTAAATGAGGGTTAGGCTTATTTTTGTTACTCTGGACAGCATTAAATTCAAAATGTAGAAGTTAAAGGAGATGTATTGTTCAGTGTAAAAGAAATATTTTACATCCAGAAATAGATTTGCCTCCAGGAAATTAAGCTCCCCCTCCCTAAATGGATTTGAAAGAAGATGGAATGAACATCTGCTAGGGATCTTACAATAGAAAGGCTACCATGTTACTCCCATACTCCCTTATAATTACTTAGTGCTTCATGTGATCCTGCTTGATTGAAGCCAGTCACAGCAAGGGTTTCTTTGTTGGGAGGTGGGCCAGTTAGCCTTTAAGGTCCCTTGAATGCAATCAGTTTGAATACTAATGGCTAGGTCTTCTGCAAGGGCTATTACATCAGGTATTTTTACCTCTTGTTTTCCCAACTTTTCCAGATCTTGGTTCAAATCTGCTTTGTGTGTGTGTGTTCTTTAGAGACAGGGTCTCACTCTGTCGCCCAGGCTGGAATGCAGCGGTGTGATCATAGCGCACTGCAGCCTCAGGTGAACACCACCACGCCTGGCTAATTTTTTTTTTTTTTTTTTTTTGAGACAGAGTCTCACTCTGCCAGGGCTAGAGTGAGTGCCGTGGCATCAGCCTAGCTCACAGCAACCTCAAACTCCTGGGCTCAAGCGATCCTTCTGCCTCAGCCTCCCAAGTAGCTGGGACTACAGGCATGTGCCACCATGCCCGGCTAATTTTTTCTATATA
>CAUYRT010074436.1:0-20993 GCA_963574885.1 Lepilemur ruficaudatus | reverse complement strand
CTGTCTTCCAGCCGTAAATAACTTTTCTGCTTTCTCAAGCTTGAGACAAAAGGACATTCTACTACTTATTAACTATTCTACTTAACCAAACCTATAGTATGGAATACTTAGTGCATCTCAGATGGGAGAGCTATGCCTTAGGGGCAGTTGCTATGTCACTAGGGACCCCAGTATTCTGGGCAGCAAGCACACCCCCTAAGGCTCCCATTTTCAGGACAGCTCCCCACATCTCCATACTACTTTCCATAGAGGTTGAATTAGTTTGCAGTCTCAACAACACTGTATGAGTGTTCCTGTCTCTCTGCATTCACTCCAAAGTATTCTTATGAGGTTTTTATCAGCTAGCATCGACTAGGTTATGCTACAGTAAGAAACAGCCTCTGAAATCTCAGTAGCTTAAAATAACAAAGGTGCATTTCTCCCTTAGGCTTCATGCTTATCACAGGTTGAAGGGAGTGTAATCTGCTCAAGACTTACATGGGGTATCTACCATCTCTAATGTTTCTGATGTCTGAGCAAAAGGGGAAAAAATGATCTCTGTAATGTTTCATACTGACAATTAAATTAAATACGATAACCCAGAAGTAATTCATGTTACCAACACTAAAAATCACTTGATAATAACTAGTTACATTGTCCCATCCAATATTATGCAATCCAGGAAATTCAAGCTCCCATGTACCTAGAAGAGAAACAGATCACAGAGAGCAGACAGCAACATTAATGATTATCACAATGGCCTATCAAAAACCATGTGTAATGATGCATGGATTTTTTGAAATAATAAATTCTGTACTGTACTTCTTTATCTGCAATTCATAGAAAATTACAATTTAAAGGTATAATTTAATTTGTTATAATTTAAAGGGCCAATCTCAAGACACGTAGTTAATTGTATGTACTAAGGAAAATCTAATATATTGTTGTAGCGACGCGGGTGAAAAATAATATCAAAAGGGATTGTTTTTTGCTTGGCAAAAACATGTCAAGTGAGAGAGCTACTCTGGGGCATTTTCTTTAAAAAATGACTTTATTTTAAGATTAAAATAAAACCCTTACATCCTGTGAATTTCTGAGCCAAGTTTTATATAGGGAATGATTATTATGTTGAGTTATGAATCCCTGAAAATAAAGCTTTACAAAAGAAATACTGGCACAACCTTAATTGCAGTTCAAAATGTTGACATTTTAATCTACATAAATACTCTAATAATATCCTCTTTTCTGTGTATGTAAGCTGGTGGAGTTATTTAAAGGCTTTGGTATTTATATATTGTAGGTTTGTAGGACCCTTGTGAGAGAAACCCTTGTTAGAACAAAATCATTCATTTCAGCTGACTAGATGAAAAACAAGAGCAAACAAGTACTAGGATCCAGCTGGTTGTTCCCTTAGCATCATGATTATATGAGCTTTATAAAGTCCAGTTCCAGGGGGAGCTAGAAAAGCGCTTTCTAGAACTGCTGGTGTTTGGATATATTCCCTAGTTCCACTTGTGTGCCTAAAAACACCTTTATTTGCATTTTTTGCTAAAACTTTTACTTAATTCCATGCATATGCATACCACACATATTCTCACTGAATTCTGCTTTTGTATCTGTTTCTAATTAAAGCATTAGTGTTGCTTAATCTCCTACTTCAAAAGGAAATCCAAGGAATAGTATAGCTCAGTGGATTAGCTAACACTTTGAGCTTCCAGGCAAATATTTATGAAGCCCACCATGGTTGCACCCTTCCCTTGGAACAGAGGAAATGGCCAAAAAAAAAAAAAAGGCAAAAAGATTTTCTGTCTCTTTAAAACTTCCCCCACTCTTTTTGGGACCCGCAGCCTGACCTGCATCCCCAGGCAGGTTAAGTCTTTTGTTAAAACTCCCAGGTGGCACCAGCCCCGCCTCCAGGTGCTCACAGGCTTTGTCTTTGGCAGTGATAGGACATTAGAATAGTTAACCACAGTAATTGGCTGAAGCTGAGAACACTCCCTTTAAAAGCTCTGTATTTCTGCCTATGTTCAGGAAATTTGGATTTTGAGACAAGAAGGTCTCCCATTTTTCTGCCTTTGTCGGCAAACTAATGTCTCTTTCCTTCCTCTCCAAACCATGTTCTTCTGATTTGGCCTCATGGAAAAGTGTAGAGTTTTTGGTAACACCCTGACATCAGACATTTGGAAATGAAATTTAAATGAAGACATAGATTTCCAATTTTCCTTGCAATTGAATATTCTATAAACAAAATTCCAGAAAATAAAAAACAATTTTTGAGATGATTTTCCTAAAAGTATACCTATACATTTATAGAGTTTAGATGAAGTGGACCTTTCTGATGTTATATGATAACACTGAATAACCTGATAATACCTGATGCATGTGTTCCTTGAATAATAACCTTAAATAATAATTTAGAAAAAGAATACCACAATATGCACATACTAAAGCATCTGATTCAGCATCTGGGGCTTTCCAGGCCTTGTGCTCAGTGATAATTGTAAAGTTTTGGGTCCCAACTTTTAAAAATATTGAGCTCAATCTATTTTTCTTTTATGAAAAAAGATTCACTCAAAATGTTTTGTTTGAATTTTGTTGTTTTTAGTTGATATTTTTGTATTTTTAAAACATTTCATATTATCTTGAAGCACAAATTACATAGATTAAAATGCACAAATCATAAATGTACAGCTCAATGATTTCTTAATTTTTTAAATTCATTCACTTTTTAGAACAGTTTTAGATTTACAGAAAAATTGAGCAGATAGTACAGAGAGTGCTCATATATTTGACATTCCCATGTACACACTATTCCCTATTACTATCTTGCATTACCATTGTATTTTTATAATTAATGAACCAATTTTGACATATTACTACTAACTAAAGTCCATAGCTTACATTAATATCTATTCTTTCTTTTATGTACTTCTCTATGTTCTGACAAATAACATAGTGTCATGTATCCACCAGTACAGTATCATACAGGATAATTTCCCTGCTCTAAAAATCCCCCATACTTTATCTATTCACCTGTTCCTCTCTCTCACCAAACCTCTGGCAACCACTGACCTTTGCTTTTTCAAATGTGCTTCCTTCGCTTAGCAATATGCATATCTTTCCTCCAGCCTTTGAACTTATCAATTTTATTTAATGGATCAAGCATTTAGTGTTGTATCTAAGGAATTACAGCCAAGCCCAAGGAATTATAGGTCACCTAGATTTTCTGTTATGTCATCTCCTAGAAGTTATTTTTGTTTTGTTCCATTTTGGTTTTTAGTTTGTACTTAGCATTTAGGTCTATGATCCTCTTTGTGTTTTTTTTTGTGAAAGGTGTAACGTTTGTGCATGTATTATTTTTTTGGTGTTTTTTTTTTTTTTTTTTTTTTTTTGCACATGGGTATTCAATTATTCCAGCACTATTTGTTGAAAAAAAAACTATCCTTTTTCCATTAAATTACCTTTACTCCTTTGTTAAAAAATCATTTGGCTATATTTGTGTTGATCTATTTCTGGGCTCTCTGTTCTGTTCCATTGTTCTATTTGCATTTTCTTTTGCCAATACTATGTTGTGAGGATTGTCATACCTTTATAGTAAGTCTTGAAGTCAAGTAGTGTCAGTCCTCCTCCAACTTTGCTCTTCTTTTTCAGTATTGTGTGAGCTATGCTGGGTCTTTTGTCTTTCTATATACACTTTAGAAACAGTGTGTTGATAGCCACAAAACAATTTCCTGGGATTTTGACTGGGATTGAGTTGAATCTATAGATTGTGTTGGGGAGAATAAAAATCCAAACAAAATAATGTCTTCATTATGAAATACCTTCAACATGGAATACATCTCCATTGATTTAAATCTTTGAAATATAAGGAATACAGAAGGAATATCTATGAAAAATATTCAGTAGAAAAAATGGCAAAGCTTTAAGTCCACATTTCTTGAAGCCTGCAGAAGACACAAGGGTCCTCCCTCAGGTTATACGAGAATGGGAGTCAGTGGCTTCTGTCTTAAGTTCTCTTTGTAGGTCACTCATGCTCACTCTGAAATAAATCTTCAAAACAAAAAAAAAAATCTTCGATTTCTCTATCAGAGTTTCATAACATTCCTTGTATAGACTTTGCACATATTTTGATAGATTTATACCTAGTATTTCAGCTTTTTGGTGCTAGTGTAAATGGCATTGAGTTTTCAATTTCAAATTCCAATTTTTCCTTGTTAGTATACAGGAAAGCAATTGGATTTCATACTAACTTTAAGTCCTGAAACCTTGCTAGTTCCAGGGGTTTTTATGGTATTTTCTACATAGACAATCATGTTATCTGCAAAGACTATTTTTAAATTTTTTTTCAATCTGCATAGCTTTTATTTCTCATTATTATCTTACTACATTAGCTAGGACTTCAGTACAATGTTACGAGGAGTGATGAGAGAGGACGTTCTTTCCTTATTTTTGATCTTGCAAGAAAGGATCTAGTTTCTCACTATTACATATGATATTAGCTACAGGGTTTTTGTAGGTATACTTTATCAAATTGAAGATCCCAAATATTTTAGTTTGATGAGAGTTTTTATTCTATATATATTAATGTACTTTTTTTCTTCTTTAGCCTGTTGATGTGATTAATTTCATTAATTGCTTTGCTAATGTTGAAATAAGCTTGCATACCTGGAATAAATCCTGCTTGGTCATGGTATATGGTACTTTTTACACATTGTTGGATTCAATTTGCTAATAGTTGGTTCAGGATTTTTACATCCACTATCATGGGAAATATTGGTTTGCAATTTTCCCTTCTTGTAATGTCTTTATCTGGTTTTAGTATTAGGGTAATGCTGACCTATAGATAGAATGAGTTAGGATTTTATATTTCTTCTTGCAGTTTTATCATTATTTTTCACATATTATGATGCTCTGTTAATGGTGAATACAAATGAAGGATTGCTATGTCTTCTTGGAGAATTAACCCCTTAATCATTATGTAATGCCCCTTTATCCATAATGACTTTCCTTGCTCTAAAGTCTACTTTGTCTGAAATTAATCTAGATACTCCAACTTTTTTTGATTAGTGTTGGCATGGTGTATCTTTCAACATACCTTTATTTTTTTACATGTCTGTGTCTTTATATTCTAAAGTAGGTTTCTTGTAGATAACATATCATAGAGTCTTATTTTCTTTTATACACTGACAGTCTGTATTTCAATTGGTGTACTTAGAACATTTATAGTTAAACTATAACTATAATTGATACAGTTTGATTAATATCTATAATATGTGTAAATACTTTCTATTCTTGCACCTTTTCTTTGTTTCTTTTTTATCTTCCCCTCTTCTGCTTTCTGGTTAATTCAGCATTTATTATGATTCTATTTTCTCTCCTCTCCAATCGTGTCAATCATACTTCTTATTTTTTAGTTGTTTTCCTAAAGTGTTCTATATGTACTACTAACTAATCTAAGCACACTTTCAAATAACACTCTATAATTCACTTGGTAGTGCAAATACTTTATAAGAGAATGTCCCCAATTCTTCCCTCTCATCCCTTATAATATGGCTATCATTCATTTTATTTGCCCATGTGCTATAATCACCCAATGCATTGTTGCTATTATTACTTTAAACAGTTATCCATTACATCAATTAAGAATACAAAATAAAAAATTTTATTTTGCTTTCATTTGTTTCTTCTCTAACACTTTCTCTTTCTTTATGCAGATCTGAGTTTTTGACATATATAATATTCTTTCTTTCTGAGGAACATCTTTTTAACATTTCTTGCAAGACTGCTGGCAACAAATTTCCTTAGTTTTTGTTAGCCTGAGAAAGTCTTTATTTCTCCTTCATTTTTTTAATTGTGGTAAAAAAAACATAACATGAGGTCTATCTTCTTAATAAATTTTTAAATTAACAGTATGGCATTGTTAATTATAAGCACAATGTTAGACCACAGATCTCTATAACTTTTTCATGTTGCATGGCTGAAACTATAAACTCATTGAACAACAACTCCACATTACTCTGCTAATCTATCCCTAACAATTACCATTCTACTTTCTATTTCTTTCAGTTTGATTACTTTAGATACCTCATATGAGTGGAATCCTGCAGTATTTGTCCTTTTGTGACTGTTTTATTTAACTTAGCATAATGTCCTCAAGGTTCAATCATGTTGTCTCATATGAGGGGATTTCCTTCTTTTCATGGGTGAATAATATGCCGCTGTATGCATATACCACAACTTCTTTATCTATTCATCTATTGATGGACATTAGGTTGCTTCCATTTCTTGGCTATTGTGAACAATGCTGCAATGAGCATGAAATTGCAAATATTTCAGAAATCTTAATTAAAATTATTTTGGATAAATATCCACAAGTGAGATTGCTGGACCATATGGTAGTTAAAAGTTTTACACTGGTATCTATTGTGCTGTACCATGTATAGTGCATTTTTTAGCATTTCCTATAGGGCAAATCTAGTAGTAACAAATTCCCTTAGTGTTTGTTTTTCTGGAAAAATCTTTATTTCTCTGTCATTTATGAGGCTTGATTTTGCAGGATACAAAATTCTTGGCTGGTAGTTGTTTTGTTTAAAAAGATTAAAAATGGGGCCCCAACCTCCCAGTGGGAAGATTATCAATGAGTTGGGTTTTATTCAAATTTCTGCTGATGAGTTTGCATGTATCATTTTACACCACTGTGCCTACTTTCTTCATTTTAAAAATTGAAAAGTCCTACATTGTTTTACACTTCATTGGAGATGTTTTGTGTTGATGAAAATTTCTTAATGAAAAAGTTTTTAATTCTCTGAAAGATAGACATACAATGATAAATTTTTTGATATATGAGGAAGCTGCTATAATTACATTATTAATGAGATTATAGGTATGTATGTATTAAGAATAGTTACTACAAAACAAGAAATATTAAATCCTCAGATTTTATTGATATTCACAATTGTTTTATATTCAGTCAGGCGTGGAGACAAGAGGAGACAGGTGCCACATGGCAGCCTCAAGAAAAAACAAAGTTTATTATACTAATAAGTCCTAGAGACAGAGGCATGGCACACTACATGGGGGCACATGGGAAAGACACCAGGGTGGTCAGGAGGCAGGAGACAAGGAAGAGGGAAAAGCACGAAGCCAGAGCCTTTACTGGGGTTTTCACAGGAAAAGCCAGGCAGGGCAGGGTGATCAATTTAGGATTGGCTAGTCTGAATAATATAGCAGGCTCTAATCTATAGGGCTGGTCCCTAGTTGCTTGGCACCTGGCCCTGGGATGATTAAAGCAGAGGAATATTATTTACTGTGGTGTATGGACCAGATTGAGAAGGTAGGGCTCTGGATTGGTTAGTTTTCATACCAATGCATACTCCTGGCTGGATACTTTATTTCTGCTGTCTCTATGAATTGGCTAGTTCAGGGAGGGGCAGTCTTTCCTGATCCGGAAAGGATTTTCAAGATATCAAAACATCATAATATATGGAAAAATTTAAAATGTACAACAGTTTTAATAGAAAAGGAATAGTTTAGTATTTAGCACAAGTTATGTGAAAAGATGCATACATTTAAAAAGTAACAAAAATATTTGGTTTGTGAGTGAAAGAGTGAACATAAACATAATTAAATCTCTTGAAATTTGCAACAAATTGTATTCCCGTGTGTCTGAATTTCTTGCATATAAATGTATTTGTGGATTAAATATTTACTTTTACGAGTAAATACAATATGTAATTCTATACTCCTAGGTCAGTGGTCCTCAATTCTGCCCTCAACCAGAGATGTTTGGCAACATCTAGAGACATTTTTGATTGTCACAACATGGAAGTGCTGTTAGTGTCTAGTGGGTAGAGGCCAGGGATACTGCTAACATTTTATAGTGCACAGAACAATAACCCATAGAAATGAATTATCTGACCAAAATATTAATAGTGCTGAGGTGAGACATGCTATGCAAAAATAGGGTAATAAGAGTTAAAATGTCTACATATCACCTTAGTTATAAACTGATAGACACAATATATATAAAATAACTAATAAGAGATTAACTAAAATATACAAATACATTAATAATAAAAAGAAAATAACAGCTCATTAATAAAAATCTTTCAAAAGTATAAATGCAAATTGCTAATAGCGTGTGAAGAGTCTACATCACTAAGAAAAGTAATAAAAGCAAAAACAGCAATAATCCTTCCTTCCCTAATGAAACTGGTAAGCATAAAATAAAAATAATGATGCTCCTTAGTGACACCAAAGTTATAGTGAATAGACCCTCTTGTCTAATGCTGCCTAATGAGTGCATTGATGCCACTTCTGGAGAGCAATGTAGAAATATACATCAGGAGCCAAAGCAATATTTACCATTCCACTGGTCATTCCACTTTTATAGATTTATCTAAGAAAATATATATATATGGACAATGTTTAAATACAGATATATTTATTTATAATAAAGAAATTGAAGAGGTAAAATTGCAAAGGCAAAATTGTGGAATAAATAACCTATAATAGATTTGCGCATATTTGGATTGTGTGACACAAAGATATTTAATAATGTGGGAAAATGTTAATGATAACATTTTAAGTAATGTTATGGTCTGAATTGTGTCACTCCTAAAATTCGTATGTTGAAGTCATAACCCTTAGTACCTACCTCAGAATGTGACTATATTTGGTGATAGGGTCTTTGAGGTGGTAATTAAGTTAAAGCGATGTCATTAGTATGGCATCCCCTAATCCAATATGACTGGTGTCCTTATAGAAAGAGGAAGTTTGGATACAAATATATACTAAAGGAAGACCACGTAAAGACACAGAGAGAAGACAGTCATTTACAAGCCAAGGAGAGAAACCTCAAAAGATACTAACCCTGCTGACACCTTGATCTTAGACTTCTCACCTCCAGAATTGTGGGGAACTAAATTTCTATTATTAAACCAACCTAATTTCTTTCACTTTGTTGTGGCAGCCCAAGTGAACTAATACAAATGTGAGACAAATTTTAAAAAAACTCTATGTGTATGTGTGTATGCAAGCACTTTCTCTGTGAATATTTGCAACATGGCACCAACTTTGGAAATGTATACCTACATTAGCAAAGTGCTAGAAATAAATATACTAAAATGTTAACAGAAGTTATTTTGGGCAATAATGGGGGTAATTTATATTTTCATCTCTAAATTATATATATATATTATTTTTCCCTCAAAATGTGGTTTCTAAGTAATATGCTCCAAATATTTAAAAGATAATCAAATATCATTGGTGGGAAACCCACAAATTTAGGATTTATAAATAATCTGGCTAAGAATGAATTAAAGCCTACTTTTCTTCATGTAAGGAAAGTGTTGTACTGATAAAATTAATTGTGTAAGCACAATTTTTAGAAACTTGTTTTTATCTAAAATAACAATATATTTAAAAATTAGAAGGCTTCATTTGATTTGGGATAATTTAGTCATAGTAGCAAACTCATATTTTTGTATTATACATGTCAAAGTTTTTTCATGGCAGCATTATGTTATTCTTTATAGTATCACAGTGTTAATGAAACATAAAAATGGAGATTTATCACTATGTAAACAAATCCTTTATTATGTCAGATTGGATGTTTCTTCTGTCATCTGGAAGACTAAGGTTTATTAAGGAGATTTTAAGCATCCCATCCAATTGAAAAGATGAACAGGAGTCTTCAAAACACCTTAATATTAATTTTATAAAGATAGATAGTTCCTACCAAAGGCAGTAAATTGCCTATTGCAAGTTCAAGATAATTAACACTTCGGCTGAAGATATACACAGACACACATATATGCACACACACACACACATATCTCCCAAGTAAAATAAATCATCTACTCGTCCATTAAAGGTTGCAAATCTTGTGTTACATGATTTAGGCTTGTGGGTTTCAAATGAAAGTGGCATTCCAGAAAGGTTCTGGGATATTACTAATTTGCAGCTGTTTTCAGCCTAAATAAAAGTCATTTCCTATGCCTTGTAGTGAATGATCTAAACTAAACTACCTGACATCCCCACTCAGTTTGAAGAACAGACTGAAAATGCTGAATTGTCAGCAAAGCTTTGATGTAAATCAGTAGTCACAGGAGACTGCAAAGAAGAACATAATGTAATCATCAGCTCATCAAAGAGAAGCTTTCTTCTTTTAAAGAAAAAAAAAATCTGACATGGTTCCTCTGAATTAAAGAATCATTTGGCCTCATTATTTAAGATACAATTTACTCCCTAATAACTATCAGGATAGTTAACACCAAAAAGCAATTGGTATTTTCCAGCAATTCAACAGAATTATAAAAATACCAATCAGGAAAAAAAGAATGTTATTTGGCTTGTGGGATTTTCTTTTTAAAAAATTTTTAGCAGTGTCTAAGCACATGATTATCTCCCATGGATCAAAGTAAAGGAAAAGTAAGGGAAAAAAAAGAACAAAACAAAAACTCATTTTTTTCCTCTTCTTCCAACAGACTTTATGTCTACATCTTTTCTACACAAAACGTGGTTTTCACACTAAGCAACACTGAGATCACATTGAGGCTTGCTAGAAAATTCAGATTCTCAGGCTTTGTGTCTGACTAACTGAATCAGCATTTTGATAAGATTCCCACGTGCTTTGTATACACATTAAATATTGAGACATGCTATTCCATATGACAACTCAAAATTTTCAGAAGCAATAATTATTTTGTGTTTTAGTATTTTGTTCAAACCATTGCAGAGGCAATGCATTTGCCTATGTATTTGCATAGGCAAACTGCAATTTGTCAACCAGGTTTACTTTGCATATGATCTTTTTACTCAGTAGAGCTGTGTTCCAGGTATCTTAGTACCCAAGGAATTATGTTTTTCTAATTGGAAATAAAAAAGTAAAGATGATCCAGCCCAAATCTTCACACAAAGATACTTTTCTGAATTAGAGATATTGTGTCAGTTAAGGTTCATCCAGCGGCAAATAATACAAATCTTAAGTATAAAATGTCTTGAACAAGATGAAATTTATTATTTTAAACAACGTCCTGCATTAGGAAGATTATAGTTTGGCAAATTCTGTGTCTCAAAATTAAGAACCCAGGCTCTTCTGATATACTCATGGCACTGACTTTGTCTTTCAGCTAGCTCCTTTCATAGTCACAAAATGGCTTTCAAGGTCCTAGATAGGACTGAACCAAGAGAAAAAGAGGTATTTCAGAGCCCTCTGTGCTGGCCTTCTCTTATGTCTCATTGACCAGATTAGAGTTTCATGCCCATGTCTGAGCCAATCAGTGGCAAGGGAGAGGAATTTTCATAACTGATGTCAGACTGATTGCCTGAATATGCCTGAATCATATTGGGTGAGAGAGGTATGGTAGGAAGCTTCTAAGATGGGTTTCAGTGATACCAACTCCTGGTACTCATATCCTTCTGTAATCCCTGCCCCTGTGATTGTCAGCTGTACTTAATTATTTCCTTCTATCAAGTAGAACATGGTGAAAGTAATAGGGTGTTATATCCAAGATTGAGTTACAAAAAGTATTTGGTTTCTGTCTTGCTCCTTTTTCCTCTTCTCTCTTGCCTGCTCACTCTAATGGATGCAGCTGCCATATTGTGAGTATTCCCACATGGCAAGATGGAAGGAGGCCTCCAACTAACAATTGGTGAGGAACTTAGGCTCTCAATCTAGTGGCCTATGAGGAACTGAATCCTGACACCAATCATATGTGTGAGCCTGGAAGTGGATCTTTCCCAGTCAAGTCTGGAGATAATTGCAGACATTTTAATTGCAGACTTGTGAGAGACACTGGGCCAGCGAACCTCGAAAAGGCATGACCAGATATTTGCCCTACAGAAACCATGAGATAATAAATGTTTATTGTTTTAAGCCACTAATTTCAGTATAACTAATTTTGCAGTAATAGATGAATAATACAAGGGGGCACTTGAAAAAAAATGAGGCTCTGACTAAAAAGAAGAAGGGAAAAATGCAATTGTGGAAGTGTGGCAGACAGACTCTAAGGTGGCTTCTCAAGGATTTTTGCCTCCTGGTGTTCATGCCTTTGTGTTATCCTTTCCCCGTCAGTGTGGGTGGGACCTGTGACTTGATTCTAACCAATAAAATATCAGTAAGGTGGTGGGTTTATCATTCCTGTGATTATATTACATTATAAAAGACTCTATATTGCTACCAGACTCACTCTAGAGACTCGCCTTGCTGGCTTGATGAAGTAAATGGCCATGTTGGAAAAGCCCACATTACAAGGAGACAAGGTGGTCTCTAGGACCTGTGGTTGGCCTCTGTGAGTTGAGAGCAGCCACTAGTTGCTGTGGATGGTTTCTAGCAAACAACCAGCAAGAATCCAGGATCCTTTAATCCTACAACCACAAGAAAATGAGTTCTGCCTGGAACTCATTGAATGAGCCTGGAAGTGGATCTTTCTTTAGTCAGGCCTCTAGTTGAGAACACAGTCTGGCCTATGCTTTGATTATTGTTCATGAGATCATAGCTGGGGAACCCAGTTAGATATACCCAACTCCTAACCCACAGAAACTAAGATAATAAATTCATGCTGTTGTAAGCTGCTGAGTTTGCCTTAGTTTGTGATGCTGCAATAAAATGCTAATATAGTTAGGGAAATGAGCAGTCTTCTACAGATGCCATTATCAGTGTCTTCTACAGACACAGATAACTATATCCAGAGACTGTGAGCCTTCTACCCATTAATGCCCATAATTTCATAGTTGTAAGGCTTGATTTGAGAGAAAATTATTTATCATAATGAGTTAATTATGTCATGCAAGTAGAAACATTAAGTTGAACTATATGAAATTGCAGATTTTTGCAGGTCCAAAATGATTGAAACTAAAGTTTTCCTTACATAAATGAAGAATTATTCAGTTTGATTTGTGCATTCTAAAAAGTCCTATTTTTCCTCAAATTCCTCAAATATGTTACAAATATGTTTGAATGATTTTTCAAAATTTCATGTGGTAGTTGTATTCTTTGAGTCGATCTTGTAGCTTTGTTAAAATGCATTATTTTTTTTTTTTGGTAGAAATGTAACTCAGTCAGATAGCAGTTATCTGTGATTCAGTGTGAAAGAATTTTGGAGTCTTTCTTGAGCTCTTTGAGTTCTTTGTTAAGGTTTAATAGGAAATGAACTTTCTGTTATAAAACTTAACTTGAGGCTGGACATGGTGGATCACACCTGTAATATTAGCACTCTGGGAGGCCAAGGCAGGAGGACTGCTTGAGCTCAGGAGTTTGAGATCAGCCTGAGCAAGAGCGAGACCCTGTCTGTACTAAAAATAGAAAAATTAGCCGGGTGTGGTGGTGTGCGCCTATAGTCCCAGCTACTCAGGAGGCTGAGGCAGGAGGATCACTTGAGCCCATGAGTTTGAGGTTGCTGTGAACTATGATGACACCGCTGCACTCTACCCAGGGCTACAGAGTGAGACCCTGTCTCAAAAATAAAAAAAGGAAAAACTTAACTTGAGCCCTTGTTTATCGATATGATGGCAAATGTCAAAAATTAAAGATTTTTCTTAAAATGTTATTGTGTGTGCTGTACATTTAATGTACTTTAATGTAATTTCTAAGTGGCCCTTGTGAATTATAAAAATAAAAACATTAAATTATTTCAATATATTCTCTAAAGCTGTACATCCTTTCCAGAAACCATACTACTTACCTTTAAATAAATGTAACATTTTAACAATTGTTTTAACATATTCATTAAGTACTTTTTAATAGGTTCTCGTTTCTCCTCCTAACAGATCTTAAAATCACTACTTCCTTATGGGTCTCTTGACCATTACTGCAATAATGATGTTATCTTTATAGTCCTTAAAATTTCTGTGGAATTTAGAGGGCTATTTGTTTTAAAGCAGTATTTCCCAACTGGGGACCTGGGACTTATTGAAACCACAAGTGGAGATAGATCTTAAGAAAATCAAATAAGCCTCATTTCTTAGAGAATTGATTTAGTTCTCTGTGGACGTATATTTACCCTAGATTCTTCTCACCTGCCTACTCAGTGTACACTTGATGACAATTTAGTATCACAACAGAAATTCCCTAAAGTATTTTCAAGAATTAGCATAAGCTTTAAAAGTTTGCACAAATAAAGTAGCTTCTGATTTATAAAGATGTCAAGCGGCAAAAATAACCCTAGGCAATTAGAAAAATGGGAAAAGAGAATTCAGGGGGCTTTCCTTCCTTCCTTGGGATACTTCCTGCATCATTTGCATGGTTTTTTATTTGGAGTAAATTTATTATTACATTGTGTAAATTGACAAAGCAAGAAATTTATGTTTGTGGTTGAAGAAGAAAATGTAAGATTTAACAACTTTGACAAATGTGAAAGTAAATCTGTAGGTGATGGATGGTGAAAGATGAGAGAGGAAAGAAATGGAGAGAATAAATGGAGGCACTGATATCCTCATTGTATATAGTAGGGTGTCAAAATATCTAAGTAAATTGTATACAAGAAATTGAAATATGAATATATTATTTAACATTATAAAGTTGTCCAACAAAATAACATGGCCATCAACTATTTGGAGACAGGTGAATGTAGGCAATGGGATGAGTTAAATCTGTAAGTGCTCTAAAGAGAAGTTAATAGATTTTTTTTTTCTAAAGTCAATCAAGACATAGAATTATAATAATATATTTTTTTTTTAAATTTTGGAAATCACTTCAAGAAAAATTATATTGGGGGTATAACATGTGCTAAGGAGAAGTGATGAAAGAGATTTTCTAAATATTTTTGAAATAAACACTGTTGTATTATTCAATTACTAATGTTAACATAAATGTTTAAAAATTGATTAGAAAGGTATTTACATTCTAAAAAAAATCTAAAATGCTTTGCTAAATTCTGGAGGGGGGAATGAAATTAAAAAGAAAGACACAAGAAATTTTAATAGTTTCAACTTATAAAATATAAATTTATATTTTTTTCCATATCAAATATTTCCTCAGACTGTCAAGATTTGTCCCATTTCACACGCATTTAATGACCTAGACAAGAAACACTAGTGCACTGAGCCATCAGAAATTATAGGCTATAAACTTTGACCAATTGTCATTATAAAATTGTAAGATAATACTGTATGTGATATAAAGCCTTGTAAAATGGAAATAATCTTATGGCTCTAAGTACTTGAAAATGCTACATGCTACATGCTACATGCTAGCATGCTACTCTGAAATTGTCCTTCTCAGCATAAGGAAGATGAGGTTGTATAATGTTTACATTCCTGTAATTATAGACCAACGACACTGTTCATACTATCCACTTGGAGCCATCTTGAGCAAGATAGAACTTAATATACACTCTCTGTTCATTGTTTTCTGTTCTTTGTGTTCACTCTGCTTAAAATTGCATAGGGAGCTATGTTCAATTTATTAAATTAGAGTTTCTAAGAGAAACAATTTATTATCTTTTAATCATAAGGCTCATAGTGGATTAACCACTTAAGATAATAATTATAATAACAAAAATATCAAGTGACTAGGCTCATGTAATTAATATCTTCATACAAATACTGGGTGACTTCTTTGTTGAACAGACAGCATTGTATTCTACGTAGTCCAATGATCTTACTGCTGCAAGAATTGCGTCAGTTAGAGCTGCCTCTGTCAGTTCTGAGGTTCGAACTTAACATGAAGTCTAATTTCTTCCTAACTTTCATGAAGATGCTGGTCTGGATTTTTGCTTCCTTGGTTCTAAACTACCTCCATGTAGATAGTTTCTACTTACATACCAGCAACATGAAAACTGGTTTCTTGGACAGGTTTTCCTTTTAGGTCCAGCACATGAAAAATGTGAACTCTTTCAATAGGAGCCCCACTACTAGTAATTCCAACTTTCTGCCCATTAGTAGTATTGTGGTGTTTAAGATAATAAATAACTTTGCTCTTCAGTTGAGATTTCTCCAGCATAAAGAGAAATATTTGGTCCAACAGTGTAAACAGACCTAAAACCTATGACGATAATAATACCCACTCCAAAAGGTGTGTGTATATTAACCCAAAGTTCTGCTGTATTTCTTATAAGTGCACCATGAGGTTACTAGTCTGCATCATACCTTTGAAAATAAAATTTCTTTCTGTCTTAAAAGCAATTTTATTCACACATAGTTCAATTGGAATAAATATTAATACATATCTAGCTATGTTTAAGCAAGGTCTTCCAAGCCAGATTCAATTAACATCTCCATTTTTAAGGTGAAATTGTTTCTTCATATGACTACCATGCTGAACTGAAGGGTCAATTGTCCTGATTCTCAAAGGAAAATCAGGAAATCTTTGACCTAGTTTTTCTCCTGTATTGTATATATCAATCATGCTTTTTCTTCTAGTTATTTGTATGTTTCAATTTTCTTTTGCTCTCTCACTTACTTTTTCATTTCTAATCAGATTCTTCCTTTTGTACATTCCTCTCTTGGATCTAGTTCGCCTGCCCTGCCAGAACCCATCCCATCTGGTAGGCAACTGTTGCACCACACAAATTTGCAAGAAGCTGTGTTTATAAGTGGTTTTCTTTAGAGTTAGAACATCCTTGTTGACTTGTTTTATCACTGCATTGTGAAAAATTTCGGCAAAATTAACAAAAAGAGATCATCACATTTAGTCAGATCTTTTAAAACAGAAATGATCAGATAGTGTAAAAAATAACTTTGTGTTTTTTTAGGAGGCATACATTCATATTTTTGATAGCTCTTTAAATGAAATATGGTCATGGATAGATTGGAATTGGTGCATTCTGCTTTTCCTATATCTCACCTTAACTGACTCTTTAGATTTGGGTGTTTTGAATATATTAAAGACATTATAAAGGTATTTTAAACAACCAAAATTGAAAATCAGTTTCTTTCTCTCAAGGAAATTTGGCTGGGGTAATAAAACATGAATCAAATTCTAAGTTCAGCTTCTTAACATGTCCTCTACTCTGTGTTGCTAGAATTACATACGAGCCTCTATTTCTCATTTTACCATATTAACATACTAAAAGTGGAACCCCAAAATACCTTTTTATCATTCCAAAAGGGAATTTTAATTATATTCCATGTCTTCCAATGATTGAGATAGGTCTTAGTTTCCCAAAAGGGTTGAAAGGAAAGTGAGCCACTATTTTAAAAAATGCTTAATACCCACTGTTGATTCTTTCAGATTAATTTCAGATACCTCTTTCCTCCTAAACACCTAATTGGAAATTATATATGTTCTTGGGAATTCCCTTAATGTCCTATTGCTTTAACTAGGATATTTGCCACCCCCTACATTATTAAGAAATTATATTTGACAGTCATCACATTTCTTGCTCTAGGATTAAAAGTTACTTGAGAATAGGAATTCTTTCTAATTCATCTATGTACCCCAATCGGCAGTGAATCAAATCTATAGCGTTAGGTAAATATTGAAGTGAACTTAAACTTTCACTTTCTTTTCTCAACCTCATTAAAATGCTTATACATTCTATGCATAACTTAGATAATGTATCAGCTCAAAGATTGCCACTTTTTAAAATTATTGTCTATGATTAGTGTAATTCTTTGACTCACCCAATAAAATTTATACTATATGGCAACTTAAGAAATAGCTCATGTCAGTCTATTATTTCTTATCTGCAGTAAGTATGTTTTGAGACAGAATTCCCAATTAAAATTATATAAATATATGTAAGAATGTCAAAGAAAAATGTGTCAATGTTAATTTTATGTAAAAATTCTTAGCTTATCTCTAAAATTAGAATATAAATTGTTAAAAATTTATCTAAGGTAAATCAAATTTCTATTTTCTAGATGCATCTGATATGTTGCTATCAAATTTTGTATTTAAATATATGAGCAGAAAATAGCTATAACATTCAAAGTAATGGCCTATATAGTACAAGTCACTGTAAAACTGCCAATATTCCACAACAAGTTAGTGTCTTTTGAGTATTTTAAACTATTTCTCAACCTATGATATAATTACATTTTGGCACAGTGGTAAACCAAAGATAACTCAAATTACAGATTTACTGACTATTCACAACCTGAAATTGATTTTACTTCTTCCAAAGATTTATTATAATATATAAAATATGGATAGAAAATCTTCCTTAAATGACATTTATCCAAAATATTAAATAAAATTCAAGATAATTCAAAATGGCAAATGTAATATGGTATCAATATAGTTTACACCAAATGTACTTATTTAACCATTTATTCAGGAAATACTTGTTTTGTAATTATTTTGTGCCACGAACATTCCAGATATTGTTCTTGCATTTGTGGAGACCATAGTTCAGCAGAAAAAATGGATACTGAGCAAGAAATAACAAATATAATAAATGTTAACAAAAGGGATTTTTGTTCACTAATTATAGAAATAAATGGGCATGAGTTATCTCTTGTATCATATTAAACATATGTTGAAGGCATTTATGAATTTCCAAAAAAATACAATGTTTTGTGAATAGTAGATGATAACTATACACAAAATCAACAAAGGACTCAATTTACAAGCATAACATCCTGTTGTGTGCCTAAAAGAAACAATGGTACATGAGAAATGCAATGCAAAGGGATTTTACCTAAGGACTAGAATACATGTTCTCAAATTTTATCAGAAACAGAATAAGAACAAAATCAAATTTTCAAATAAAGTGTGCAGCACTTAGAATAGAAGTCTTTCCAAAGAGCGACAGTCATTAAATATTATAATTTATTTCCAAATGAAGTTGTCAAATCCCTTTCACAAGTCTTTGAAAATAAGATAGGGGTTTCATCTGTTCAGGTTGCTTTAATTGTCTCTACATTATGCCAAAACATCTGCTAGTTCCAGTCAATAGTAAAAATTCCATATTGTCAATTCAAAGAACAAAATCAGCTCAACCATTTCCTGGCGTCATGTAGCTCGAACATTAGTAGTTGATCAACATTTTTAGTTGTCTTCTTTATTTCCCACTTAATGGAAATTCCAAACTGTTGTAGTTCTGTCTAAAGGGGTTAGATTAAGTAAAATTTCTAAATACCGTTTCACCTATATATGCAAAAAATAGTTCTATTTATGATGTATGAGGACAAAATATATATAACCTTTATATAATTTGAAGGAAGCATATTTTAAGTACACTTGGAAATATTTAAAATGAGGAAATAACAATGTCTATATTTAAATTAAAATGTAACTTGCTGGAATTCAAGAAGTTGTAGTAAACATTTAAAGGTGAGTATATTTTATATACTTCATTTGTATATTCATTTATAAATAGTGAAATGCAGGAAAAAATATATTTCAAAAGAAAAGAAATTACACTAGAAATAAGAGTAATGAGAAGGAAACTGCTTTTTAAAAATTTCTGGAGAAAATCAGAGCTCAGCTGATGCTCAATGAATAACTATTGGATAGATTAACTGGTTGGTTGCTTTATATATTGAGATATTGAGCTGAGGTATATATGGTAAGTAGCGCTATAATTCATCTGTCAATTCAATGTTCTTAAAGCAATACTTAATTCTAAATTAGTGAGTAAGGGATTTTCCAATGAAAATAGGAAATAGAACAATAGTGGTACATGGAAAATTGTCACTTATTTCATGCTCTAGTTGAGTTTTAGCCTTATTATTTTTTTTAATAAAGTGATCATTTCTAGTGAACAAAATAAACTAATTCCTTTTCTGTGTGCCTTCACATATGCAAAAATAACTGACATTTTATTTTTCACAATATTTATAATTTTAATAACAATAGACCTTTATGAAAAATTTCCTTATGAACATAACATTAGGATAAGTGTTTTACATTTTTTTCTTAGTAGTTGCAACAACCAAGTAAGTCCAGTACCCATTTTACAGATGAGGTAATTAATATAAGAAAAGGTCAATGGTTCCAACAATAAGTGTTTACAAACTATCACTTCCATGATCAGTTACAGTACTTATTATTATAAAATAATGGAATGTACTATTTTGATTATAACTTTCCATTTAATGTTATTTTGTAACCATGTAAGCCAAGGTATCACTAGTAGCTGTAACAGTTAATCCTCAAAATTTAACCTTATAAAAGATTATTCATCATTCACATAAAGTTCAGAATGGATGTTCCAAACCTGTGAATAGTTCTTCTTTAAGTAATATTTAAGGACCCATGCTTTTTCTAGTTTATGGCACTGCCATTTTAAAAAATGTCCTCCAAGTCACTGTGTTCCTTTGCCTTCAGTCAGAGGGAGAAAAGAGTGTGTAAAGGATGATTAATGGAGTTTCTTAAGAACCAGAACTGGAAGCAGCACACTTGACTTCCACTCACATACCGTTTTTTAAGAACTCAGCCATACGGAAACACCTAATTGCAAGGGAGTTTGTGAAATGTATGCTATCTGTGTGCCCAAGAAGAAAAATTGGGTTTCATTGGCAGGTAGTCAAACTGTGACAACCCATTCTCTGGTCATCAAATATCGTATGCAAAAAATGCTCTCAAAAAAGAAAACCCAAATCTCATTCAGTCATTGCATCAAAATCAAAGTCCAGTATCTCCAGGAGATGTTCAGTAACTATTATCCAGTCTGCATGTAGCTCCTCTTCATCTGGAGATGTATGAACTAAGAAAACAAGTTTATCACTGTAGTAGGCAGAATAATATCCTGCCCCCCATCCCTCCTCCAGAGATTTTCACATTCTAAGCCCCAGAACCAGTGAATATGTTTGGTCCCATGGCAAAGGAGAATTAAGGTTGCAGATGGAATTAAGTTTTCTAATCAGCTGAATTCAAGATAAAAAAAAAAAAAAGTTATCATGAGGCCAGGCCCGGTGGCTCAAGCCTGTAATCCTAGCACTCTGGGAGGCCGAGGCGGACGGATTGTTTGAGCTCAGGTGTTCGAGACCAGCCTGAGTGAGAGTGAGACTCTGTCTCTACTAAAACATAGAAAGCAATTAACTGGCCAACTAAAAATATATAGAAAAAAATAGCCAGGCATGGTGGCACATGCCTGTAGTCCCAGCTACTTGGGAGGCTGAGGCAG
>CAUYRT010074433.1:0-24428 GCA_963574885.1 Lepilemur ruficaudatus | reverse complement strand
AATTAGCCGGGCATGGTGGCACATGCCTGTAGTCCCAGCTACTTGGGAGGCTGAGGCAGAAGGATTGCTTGAGCCCAGGAGTTTGAGGTTGCTGTGAGCTAGGCTGATGCCACGGCACTCACTCTAGCCCAGGCAACAGAGGGAGACTCTGTCTCAAAAAAAATAAATAAATAAAAATAAAAACTTTAGAAAAAATTTAAAAAATTTAAAAAAAAAAGAATTAAAAGTTAGTTTTATTTGGAGTCTTACTAAGGATTGTAACCTTGGAGGAGTCTCTCAGAGACTTTCTATTAGACTGCTCCAAAGCAGTGTTTCAGCCCCCAACTTAAATACAGATGATAGAGGCTCTGCGTGTGCTCTGACATTATATCAAATGTGTTCAGAAGTTATGTTTGAGCAAAATCTCATCAAAGTTCGGGTGTGAGAGTACATCCGGTTATAGATTACAGAGGCATAAGCTTTAATCCTGTCAGACATTATCAGGCTCTTTTCCAGGAAATCATGTCCCTCGGTAGGGGGAAGGAGGCTTGTTATTGCAGGCAGGCCAGATAGCTAGCAACATGGGGTAGTCAGGCCATGAGGCTGCATGCTACCTCCGGAATAATGAATCATCTCCAGTCACTGGGCAACCACTATTTTGGCCTTAGCTGTTGATGACTAGTTTTCAAATTTTGGAGAATTTAGGTAGAGAGAAAGGTAAATGTTTTAATTTTGTTCATAAAAGTATACTTTACCCAATTGTCGTAAGATATAAATAGCTCAGAAAAAAGAAACGTTTTTAACTTTGGAAAACAAAATATAAATAGAATCAGTAACATTTCAAACAAAAGTCATAAGAGTTACTTTGGTCCTTCTTCAGTTCCAGGTTATGTAATTCTTGCTCTGCTTGGTGTTTACCAATCTTCATGAATGCTCTCATTAGAGTTCTAGAAGTTTTTATTGAGTCCATTGATTTTAAAGTCATCAGAAATCTGTGTTCAAAAGTACTTGTTACAGTCTTCCTACCAAGGCAATTTTGGATTATAGATAATCACAAATGTTTTCAGGAAAGAATTCAAAACTGTGGCGTAGCTGTGGACAACAAAAACTTAGAAGAGCCATGGTTGAAATCTGATGAAAGTTCTCAATTGACAAGAAAATATAGTTATTTCTATGATATGCAGCATTTTGAGAAAAAACCCAAATCATGATTGATAGTGTCACATCAGGACCATCAGACTTTCATAAATTTTTTATAATCTTTAGAATACTCACAGTAATATCACATCTATAAAATACAACTTTAGAAAATATTTAACAATCAAAATTATGGCTGATAATGTCAGATTTTTATGAATTTATATCCTTTTTAGAACATTTATATCAATAACGTACCCATAAATGTAAATGAAAGAAGATCTAGTATCATTTATCATTTGACAATGCTTTCCATATAATTTACCAAGTAAGTCTTATCATTTAATATCTATACAAGATGAGAGGTATATTTTTGAGGCTTTCCAGGAGCCCAAATGGAAAAATTTCAAAGTTAATTTTAGGCCAAAAAGACTTATTTTAGGATTTTGATCCTGAAGAAATCTGCTAAAGATGTCCGAAGTTCAAAACATTTGATTAAAACAGAATTACAGGCTGGGCATGGTAGCTCACCTACAATCCCCAGCACTTTGGAAGGCCAAGGTGAGAGGATCGCTTGAACAACATAGCAAAACCCTGTCTCTACAAAAAATAAGAAAAATTAGCTGGGTCTGATGGCATGCTTGTAGTCTCAGCTACTCGGGAGGCTGAGGCAGAAGGATCATTTGAGCCTAGGAGTTCAAGATTTCGGTGAGCTCTAATGGTGCCGCTGCCCTCCAGCCTGGGTGACAGAATGAGACCCTGTCTCAAAAAACAAACAAAACAGAATTATAGATCATTGTTAAGTAACAGTCATCCAGGCAGAAATCACATTAAAGCAAAACCTAAGCGAAGTTTGGGCAAGAGAGTATATCTGAGTATAGATTACACAGGCGTAATCTTTAATACTGTTAGATGTTATGTACAGGAAAAGGCAAGGGCTAGGACTATTGAACTTATCTTTTCTAACAATGTGGGAACTTGTGCTCTGTCCTTGTTATCATCTTCAAAGCATTCTTCTGGAGGGCTGCGCCCAGGCACCAAGTCAGGGGTTTGTGAAGTTTTACTGACAAGCAGAGTGAGCAAGGATGGCTTCTTCAAGGCAACGGTCAACTATGTGGCTGGCCACAGGCAGACATTTGCTGCTTGGTCTCTCACAGAGGAAAGACTGATTCTAGGGTGGGGCAGGAAATGCACATCACATAGTGCCAGAAAGTAAGGAAGTGTTAAAAACACACACGCACATGCATAAAACAAACTCACACTGATAAAGATATGTCAAAGGGACACAGAAGCCAACCAAAAGAGCTCCCAACGGCCAAAGCTGGAACAATTTGAGCAACAAAATAATGAAAGTAATATGACATTATAACTCAAAGTATGCAATAAATATCCATTGGTCATACTGATAAAAATAAATGATTCAATTTAAAAATGGGGAAGAAGAGACAGATCTCCTGCGTAGAAGAACTCTAAATAATTTATGTAGCTAGTTCACCCCCAAGGAGGTGGAGCATAACTCCCCACTCCGTAGTGTGGGCTCTGCATAGTAACTTCCTTGCAAAGAGTACAGTATATAAAAGAGGAAAACAAGAATAGCTTTACAGCGGAGAAACTTGACAGACACTACCTCAGCCAGATGATGGAGGTTAATAAGTGGTAAGTTATGTAATAGTATGTTCCTTTGACATGATGGGGTGAGAATGACACTTAACCTCTGTGGTCTTCCTCCCAATAACCCACAACCCCGATCTAGTCATGAGAAAAGCATCAGACAAATCACAAAGGAGGGAGATCCTACGAAATATCTGACCACGACCACTCCAAACTGTCAAGATTATCACAAATAAGGAAGAGACAAGAAACACCTAAAGAGACATGACAACTAAATGTAATATGATATCCTGGATGGGCTCTTCGAACAGAAAAAGGACATTAGGTAACGACTAAAGAGAATCTGAATAAAGTGTGTGTCCCTAAGTTAATAATAATGCATCAATATTGGTTCATTAATTATGACAAATGTATCAGGTTAATGTAAGATGTTAATAATAGGGGGAACTGGGTGTGGAATAGACGTGAACTCTCTGTACTATCTTTGCAAGCTTTCTATAAATCCAAAACTATTCTAAAACAAGTTTAAGAAAAAGGGAGAAAAACTGTCTTTATTGAGTTTTCTCATTATGAAAATAAGTAATATAAATTTACATAATACAGAAAATATAAAGATAAATGTAGCATTCACTTGAAATCTTAAAGTCTTTCTTTAACATTTTGGCAATTCTTCCAGACTGTCTAGTGTCCACAGAGTTGAATGTGAAAAATTTTATATAAATCAGATCCTACATGAATTGCTATCTTATCACCTGCTTTCCCCCTATACACAATAATACATCCGGGATATCTTTCTATGCCAATATAGAAACATCAGCATTTTAATATTAGTTATGATGTTCTATTTTATTATAATCTACTTAAGCAAGCTTGTATGCCATTTAAGTGTTTTTATTTCTCCTCTGAACAACACCGCATTCGTATGCATATACAAATATCCTTGAACCCTTAACCAATTACAGTTGTCGCTCGGTATCCGCAGGGGATTGACTCTAGGCACCCCTGCACACTTCCTGGAGAATACCAATATCCATGGATGCCCAAATCCCTTACATAAATAACATAGTATTCTCAAATAACCTCCCATATACTTTACATGGTACATGTACATGGTACATCCTCCCATATACTTTAAATTATCTCTAGATAATACCTAATATAATGTAAATACCATGTAAATAGTTGTTATACTGTATTGTTTAGGTAATAAGGACAAAAAAAAGTCTGTACATATTTAGTACAGATGCAATTTTGTTATGAATATTTTTGATCCAAGCTTGCTTGACTCTATAGACGCAGAAGGCCAACGGCACTTACGTCAGTTCCCGGATCTGGGGTTGGTGGGTTCTGGGGGATGAATGTTTACTATCTTGGTAGATACTGCCAGGTAGCCTAGAGCAGCGCTGCTTCAGTTTTCACTGCCATTATCAGTGCATGACAGTGCCTGTTTCCCTACTTCCTGCCAACATCAGATGATATCATCCTTCTTAATATTTGCCAATCCGATAGCTGAAGATAACTGCTGATTTTGATCTACTGTTGTTGGCCCATCTTTCAAGCTTGTGTTTTTGTTTCTTCACCTAAAATTACTGTACCTACTCCATGTTCTAACTTTTAACTGGTTCTTGGGTTCAGTGGTTGAGTCCCACCACTAGAAAAAGTTTTTGGAAGTCAGGATCCTTATATTTCAAAATTTCTTTTCCTTTTCTAGGCCCAAAGTATTCTGGGAAGGTATAGGGTGGCCAAAAAAAAAAAAATTACTTGCTGAAATGAATGGCCCTGGGCCAATGTCTAGGTGGAGAATGAGTGGATCATTGGGGCCTGCATAGCTGGGGACTGAGTGTGTTCAGCAGCTTTGGCCCTTTATAGCTCCAGCCCTTTACCTGGGAGGGGCTTCACATCCCCCCAGGAGAAGGGGCAGCCTGAGTGGCCATGTTTTCCCGGGGGACCCACTCCCTGGTCACAACTGATTGAACCAGAGCAGGGAACTGATCCAAGCTGAGCCAATCAGATTCCCTCTCAGGGATTCAAAGCAAGAGGCACAGAAACCAATCAAGTATTGTGGGCCACAGCAGTTGTAAGATCACGGAGAGTTGAGGCTCTTTCAGGTAGCATGGTAACCAAAAACAATAAGTTATTGCAGAGCACGTACAGTAAATGCCTACAGAAAACGTGAAGAGAAACAGAGATGTCAGAACACAGGGTGGGAGAGATTGAGACAGAATCAGAGAAAGAAAAGCTGCCTGGCTTCACCAGGTCCTGCGGGCCCTGACTGTACTTCTGCAGGTTTGTACTCTGGGGTTACTTTGCATGCTTACAATAAATTCTCTTTTTATTAACCCATCCTTAACCAACACTACAAGGTAATTGCTGGAGTCCAACTCCTTTTGATTATTTTTTACAATTTCCAAGCATCCTTCTGATGACTACCAGATTCCCTTGACACCACAGTATAGGGATACACATATGTAAATATGGACCCATTATCAATCTATGCTTAGAAAGTAGTTATTGATGAACCATTATGTGCCTGGCGCTGTGCTGGGAGCCACAGACACACCAGAAAAGTAGAAGACAAAATTTCTCATCTTTAGGAGATAAAACTAACAGATGAAAGAATTGCAGAACAATTAAGCAACACCACGTGGTATTTACTAAATGTAAGAGACTTGGGAAAGATCAGAATCAATGTGGGGCAAAAAAAAAAGTCAGAAAATTTCTCGTAAGTAGAGAAACTTGAACTGGTATTTGAAGGGTGGGCAAATGTTAAATAAAAAGAAGAAGAAAATGAGGC
Source organism: Lepilemur ruficaudatus (assembly GCA_963574885.1). Lineage (NCBI taxonomy): Eukaryota > Metazoa > Chordata > Mammalia > Primates > Lepilemuridae > Lepilemur > Lepilemur ruficaudatus. The sequence goes on along the minus strand of CAUYRT010074433.1, from coordinate 18,907 downwards.
CATTCCTGGAGAAGTAGAAGAAGAAACAGTCCTCTAAAATGTTGCTGTTTACAGTTGCTTTTACTTGCATCATTTAACTCTTTAAACAACCCTGAAGGTATCACTGTTGCTATTGCTATCACTAATTAGCCTGGTGTATAGTTGAGGAAATGAAAGCTCAGACAAGTGACTGTGCCTTGTCCAAGAGCACCGTCAATACGTGGCAGAGCTGGAGTTTGGACACAGCTGGAGGAACTGCAGCTCCGCCTTTTCCCTCCCTGGGGAATCTTCCTTCACCCCAAACCTGCCTGCTTACGCCTAACAGTCTCAGTCTTTTCCATCCCACTCCTTCACACTCGGCTTCTAAATCAGCTCCAAGGCTGCACGTCGGGCCTCTGGTCACTGGGTTTCCTATAGACAGTCTTGGTTGACCTGCTGCAAGGCCTTGCTGGGCCAGCAGCACATGGCGGGGCTTGGAGCCTGCTTAGGCCTCCCCTTGCACCCTGTCCTCGGCCTGCGGGGACTCTGAGTCTACGTGGTCTCCGACACAGCAATCACAGTCATGGGCCTGTCCCTCCTCAGGCTGCTACATCCACGAGCCCTGTGTTATGGGCGAGGAGACAGGGCAGCTGGCAGAGGGAGCTCCACATTGCCAGAGCTGCTTGCCAACTAAGATAAGCCTGCCGGGTGTGGGTCTCAAAACCGAATTCCCACGCTCGCCTGAAGTGATATGAGGACTCTGTGGAAAGGTAGGTGCCTCCCCAGGCACCCCCATTTACCAGTGGGGAGCTGCTGAGCTGCCAGCTTGGCAGGGTGGGGCAAGGTTGGAGGTGGGAGTGGGCATGTGGGGAGGAGTCGCTCATGTGCGATGGAGGGGACAGAGGACCTGGGCCATTCCAGGCACCAGACTTACCAGGCAAAAAGCCTCAGTTTCCCTAGTACACAGGGAGGCCGAGGCTGGAGGATTGCTTGAACTCCAGAGTCTGAGACCAGCCTGAGCAAGAAAGAGACTCCGTCTCTACTAAAAATAGAAAAATCAGCCAGGTGTTGTGGTGTGTGCCTGTAGTCCCAGCTACTTGGGAGGCTGAGGCGGGAGGATTGCTTGAGCCCAGGAATTTGAAGTTGCTGCAAGCTATGATGACACCCCTGCACTCTTCCCCGGGTGACAGAGCGAAACTCTGTCTTCAAAAAACAAAAACACCCCAAAACCTCAGTTTCATTCTCTGTAAAAAGGAGGGAGAACAGTCTGCTTCCTTCTCAAAATAGGTTGTAAGACTTCAACAAGCAAATGTGCGGAAACCACGATGTAACTTTCAACATGCTATTTGAAAGAGAACTGCAGTTACCTTGGTGATCATAATGCTGGACCTGGCTTTTGTTTGATACTGAGTACTTCTTTTAAGGGTAACAGCCGGTTGACTAGCTTTAATTACACAGACCTGCAGACCCCCGGACTGTCGCCTACTCTGGAACCACCCCTGACTGGCTGGAGGGACTTAGGGGCTCAATAACAGCTGAAATGAGTTGACAGTTACCACATGCCATGTAGTTCTAGGTACCTGTCTCTATCCTCCTCAGGAGGTAAACACTACAGGGATTCCACTGAGGTAGGGAAGGCCAAGGGACTTCCCCAAGGGATGGCTAGGAAATGGCCGAGCCAAGAGTCACCCCAGGCAGTCTTACCCCAGAGCCTTTGCGCTGGACTCACCTTCTCTGCTGCCTTTGGAAACCACCTGCCTGTGTGCTCCACCCCCGCCCGCTGCTGCCCTAAGCATCAGTTGTGATAAATGCCTTTCTGCTCTTGGAGTGAATCAATTTCTCTCTTGCCTCTGGGTCTTTGCACCTGCTGTTCCTTCCTCTAGGACACCTTCCCCGCCAATCCTTCTTTACTTAAATGATTTGACTTCCTGTTTAGGTCTCAGCTTAGGCCTCATGCCCTGGGAAGCATTTCCTGAGTCCTCCACGTCTGCGTTGGTGTCCCCACCCTGTGCTCCTGCCGCACGTGTAGAATCCATCACTCTGTGCTCTAGCTGCCTGTTCGCCCCCTGTCCCCCCAGCTGTTGGCGTGAGGATTATGTTAATGTTGCCACTGCTGTGTCCTGAGTGGTCTGCAGTGTCTGTCACGCGGATGCTGCACATATACTTGTTGGAAGATGAATTAATGAATGTCTCCTCAACACTGCCTCCTTCACTGTCAGTCCACCCCGCCCTGTCTCCACCGTGTACATTAACCCTTCAATTACTGAATCCTCGAGGGGCCCAGGAGAGGGGCCAATGCAGCAAGGGGTGTCGCCTTCAGGGGGCTGGGGACAGCAGGTGTTTACCAGCTGGTATGGAAGTATTTCAGCATTTTAACAAACAGTAACACCACCATGGTGTGTTCTAACCATGCACATTGTTCGTTCAACCAACGACTTCCCTGAAGTGACCGGCAACTGTGGTCACTGACAGGCTTACACAGAGCTGGAGTGGGTGAACGACTGGAAAGATAGCTTTCCTGCTGGCCACCTAACATTGCATTGCTGGTGGGCATCTGCGAATTATTCGCAGTTGAGGTGGAGAGACAGACAATCAGCTCCAGTGACATTTCCCTGAAACCTGGGGTTTGAGAAACACTTCAGACTGGGGGAGAACAGAAGCTGGTACGACTCAGCTCCTGCCTGGAACAATAGCTGAGTGTGTGTGTGTGTGTGTGTGTGTGTGTGTGTGTGGTGTCTGGGTATGCATGGTAAGCACATGTATGTGTGTGATGCATATTTATATGTGGTCTGTATGTATACATGCAGTGTGAGGGCTGGGATATGTGTGGCGTGTGTGTCTGTGGCATGTAGGTGTGGCTGTGTGCATGCATGTGTGAGCGTGTTATGAAGGGGTCGAGGCGAGCGTTCTGGATGAGCCTGAGGAGATGGTGACTGAGAGAGAAAAGAATGGAGGGGACCCTTCTTTAGCCAAGTCCTTCAAGTGCATCGTATGTGATCGTCCAAGTGGGCAGAGTGAACAGGAGGCTGGGCAGGACAGGCAAACATAGAAAAGGAAAAGAGAGTGCCAGCAGTGGCCCCACCTGATTGGGAGGGCTTCCTGCCTCTGCGGGGAGGGAAAAAACACATTCCTAAAGACAGAAAATTTGGCAAAAAAATAAAAAGGGCTTTTCAGCTTCCTTTGCAGCTTATGCTTATTTTCGTTTTGTTTTGTTTTCAGTATAGCTCTGTGCCAAAAGAGCTTGCCCAATTGAGCATGTGGGGAAAATCTCATGACCTGAGCCTGTCCCAGGACACGTCAAACAATGCAAAGCCTCCAGTGCAAGGGAGATTTTTGCCTTTCCTGGCAGAGACAGCAGCATGAGGATTATAAAGGATTTGGATCAGGGAGCATCAGGATGTACATCCTGTTCTAGGAGCCCTGAGGCCCAGGATGGGTTGGAGGAGAAGTGACAAATGCCTTGCCTGTGGTCACATCACTGTTGCTCTCTGGTTGCTGAGTGTGGACAGAATCCCAGATCTATTTATTGGTCAGTACAGGTTATTGAAAGGGCAAAGTCTCTCCCCAGGCTTCCTGACCACCAGTCCAGAGCTTTTTCCACCCTTCCGGCTAACAGAAGACCCATGGTCTCCAACCCTGTGGTGCCTCTGAATCTCATGTTTCACCTGGTGCTGGAGAGGTGCTCTGTGTAACTAATATGTCACAGTCTCTACAGACCCAGAGTCTGAAGGCTTGGACGAGCTCTGCTCCTTGGCAAAGGAGCAGCATGGAACCTCAACATAAAAGCCACCCACAATGACATTTTGGGCTTCCTGAGCAGAACCTGAGATCCATTTGCAAAATTATTTTATGGTCCTCATTGGATGGGCCTCACAGATGATTAACTGGTGACACAGAATGAAAATGTTGCCAGCTGGCTGCTGACCATGTGTGACAAATCACCTCTCCATTTCTAAGGTCACCGGTGCTTCCATTAACACTTGGGACACGGATCTCCTAGGTTTGCTCTTGGAACATTTGAATAAATAGCCTGAATTTTTAAAAAAATATTTTTGTTGGGGTATAATCTGTATATAGTGAAATGCTTAGATCTAACCTATAGTTTGATGAGTACTGTCAAACATATACACTGTGTAACCATTATCCCAATCAAGACATGAAGCATTTCCATCACCTAGAAAGTGCCTTCTTGCCCTTTTCCATCAATCACAACTATCCTGATTTCTGTCACCATACATTGATTTTGTCTTTTGTTGAATATCATAGAAATCATACAGTGTACAGTCTTCTGTGTCTCGCTTTCTTCACTCAGCGTACCTGTGAGTTTCATCTGTGTTGCTGCAAAAATTGTCAGTCCCTTCCTTTTTATTGTGGAATAACTTTCCATTGTATGTACCTTCCATATTTGTCTATCCATTCTTTTGTTGATGGACATTACATTTGAGTTTTCCCAGTTTCTGGCTGTTAAGAATAAAGCTGCCATAAAGAATGAACATTCTTTATAAGCTGTATAAAGAATAAATATTTATTTGCACGTCTTTGTGTAGGGTGGACATAAGGTTTCATTTGTCTAAGGTAAAAATATCTAGGAGTGGAATTACTGGTTCATAAGACAGGTGTATGTTTAACTTTATAAGAAACTTGTAGCGTGTAGAAACTTGTAGAAATCAGCTTGAATTTCCAAGCTGTGCAAAGTCCACATTAAAGTAACCTCCATGGGGAGAGAGTGGCCATAACTCTTATTGAAAGTGATTGTGCCGTTTGCTGAATTAACCAATAATATAAATTAAAATATGAATTAACAAATAATATAAATAAATTATTATGCATATTAATAATTGGTGCTAACATTGGGTTATACCCAAGAAAATGCTTATTCACACTACTAATGGAAGTGGACCAGGCAAAGTTTAAATACTGAGATACGCTGAAGGTTATTTACACCGGAAGTTTGACCCAACCTTCCAGAAATTTGCCTTAAGCTCAACTTGATTACATTTTAGCAGAGTAATTTATTGAGAATGTAAACTATGTAAAGATCACCCTTTGAAAGGCTAGTCTGAGTTCTGAATTTTCACTGCTACAGACTCAGTCTTACCCCAGGAAAGATAAACAGAATTCTTTGTAATTTGAGGGCCTCCTTATCTGGGCCTTCTCTCTCTTGTAGACATATCATCAAGCCAATTGTAATGGAAAGTGGCACGATGAAGCTTTGTGTTTGGGGGGCTTGAACAGGAATAAGGGGTCTGACCCTGGCTGGACCCCTGGGAACTGGGGCAAAGGAAAATGGCTGCTGGTCCCACACGGAGGCATCCTGAACCCCTTGGAGGCTCTGTTGCTCTCTGCAAAACCTCAGAGGAAAGGCTGCCAGGTGGCCAGTTAGGCTGGAACTGGGAATTGTGACCTAAGAAGCTTGTGTGAGAGGCTGGATTGCCACGTGGTGCCACGTGGAAAGTGTGATCATCAGGAGTGGGAAGCTAGGCCAGGAACTAGATCATAGGAGTGGCCTCAGGCTTCTGGGAGGTCCCAAGGGGATCAAGACTGCAGAGACTGGATTTCCTGGCAATGTGGGTTGTTGTCCATGTGACTGACTCATTGTTCATCATTCTTTGGATGCTTCCTGTACTAGAATTTTACATTCACACCCTTTGCCATGTGGTTTTACGATGTTACCTGTTAGCATGAGCAGAAGATATCCCTGCTACTGATGTTAGCCTGGCCGTGTGGCTTGCTTTGGTCAGTGGAGTGTGGGACAGAGGGATTCAAGAGGCCTCAAGAGATGTTGTGTGTCCCTGCTCGACTCCCTCTGTTGCTGCCATTTGCCATGAAGAGAATGTGTCCTGGTAGTGCTGGCCCAAGGAAACTATGGAGACACAAGCCACCTTGAAGCCTGAATCCAAGCCCAGCAGCTCTGTAGCCTGATGCAGGCTTCCCAGCCAACCCACGGACCTGGAAGCAAGAAAAACTGAGTTTCAGGGTGGTTTGTTATGCAGAACTATTATACCATTTGCTGACTGACACAAACACCAGTACCTGTTCTTTTCTTTCATCAGAATGCAAACCCAAATTTTTAACTGGCTGTTTGGAAGGAGGCTAAGTTTCCCAGCCTTTCTTGCAACTAGATGTGACCATATAAGAGAGTTCTGGTCAATGAGATGTTAGTAGAAGTGATTGTGGCAGCTTCTGATACCTTTTCTTAAAAGCCAATGGCATGCAACCATCATCTCTTCCTTCATCCTGCTTCTGGAACAAGGATATAATGGCTGGAGCTCTAGCTGCCATTTTGGATCCTGAGGAAGAAGGTCATGTCCTAGGGAAGGTGGAGCTGTGAGCTACCTGGACTATTCTATAGGAGAGAAATAAACTGTGCTCTTTAAGCCTCTGTATCTCTAATAATCCCCTGCCAACCTTAATCCTAACAGTTCTCAAGCCAGTTTTTCCTAAATCTGAAAAATAATTGTGGTATCACTCATAAGCAGATTATTGCATAGCACTGATCAACTGTTATCCATACTGATCAAAGTGGGTACAGCTCCAAATAGCTTAAAACTCAATCTTTTGGGAGGAAGAATGAAGAATGACTAACAATGTGTTCGGGTTCCTTTGGGGATAACAAAAACATGCTAATATGAGACAGCGGTGATGTGTTCACAACTCTTGAATATATTAAAAATACCAGAATTGTATACTTTCAAGGTCTGAATTTTATGGTATGTAAATTATATTATATCTCAATAAAGCTGTTACCAAAACATCAATCTCTTGTCCATTGTGTATGCCATTGTGAGGCAGGGAATATTATTTCCCCCACTTTACAGTAATGAAAATAAGACTCAGAAAGCTGAAGTGACCCTCCCACTTCACACACCTCACAAATGTCAGAGACAGGACTGGAACTTGGGTCTGCAGATACCAGCACCATGTGGCTTCCACCCACCCATCTGTGTGTTTGGCCCCTCTAATGTGAAGGGGCAACTGGATTCAGGAACTATTAGGCAACACTGAGTGACAGACCAAGCTTGTTTTCAGCTCTTCTTTTTAGCACCTTCTCCTCTTGCACCCTCTTTCCTTTGCTCACCTCCCTTGTGTGCCAACAGCCTTGGTGGCTCAGGGTCCCTACACACTCTATCTGACAAACATTCTCGCCAAGAAATATACAAAGATATTTGACATGTGTAAACCAACCTATAACACAATTGCAAGCAGTTTTTCCCATGTTGCCCATGTACTCCAACTCCCTCACGTCCCTCTACCCTGTGGCTGGAGGTGTGGTACATCACCCCTTTGGACCCTGTCATCTATTTCAATTGATTGCAGCACACATTTATGGGAGGTTTCTTTGAACCAGCAACTTTGATGGATGCTTTTAGTGCATTCATACTTGAACGTCCCTACCATTCATGGAATATGAGCATTGCTGAGCCCATTTTTCAGATAAGGACACTGAAGCACAGGAGAAGTTAGTTAACCTACCCATGTTTTTGCAGATAGTGAGTCACCAAGCCAGGGTTCTATCATGGGTCTCCCAACTCCAAGTCCAATACTCTTTTCCATACTGTGTACCACTGTTTGTTTGTCACTATCACCTGTGAGGGCTAACACAGGTCTGGAGCAGCGGAGGAGATAAAGAAGGGGTTGAAAAACAAATAAACGAAAGCCAGCCTTTGCCAGCTTGCCCAAAGGCCTTTTTTCAGGAAGATTCAGGAATCTCAGCCCAAGCATATGCATATGTGGCAGCAAGACTGGCTCCGGAGTTTTCATTTCCAAAAGGAGCAGAGTGCCAACTGCCCTGCATTGGCATAGTTTGGGCATAAAATGGGCAGAAGGAGGAAGGGAGGAAGAGAAGCAGAAGAGGTTTGGTTTTGCTTCATTTTCTTAGAGGCAACAGGAGCTGCTAAGGGCACGGAAGCCAAGCATCCTGAGCGAGGAATCACTCGGGAGAGTTTGGAGGAGATTGAGTCTCAAGGAAACTCACAAACTACAGAAGAAAAAGGAATGTTGGAAAAGTCACAGGCTGGCAAGATGTAGAAACTCTTGCAAAACCAACGCCACATAATGTCATTAACAAGATCTTACCTGCTTTTGAAATGGATTGTAGGTAGCTGGACACTGGGCCCTCTGCTGGCATTGTGGTCACTGCTTGGCCCCAAACACTACTCTCCTGGCCCCAGGGCCTCCAGTGCTATAGGACATTGGATGGCTTTGCTTAAGCCCTACCAGAAGAAACTCCAATTACATTGTTCAGTCTAGATTGAAAAGTCCCAAGCGAGCCTCTGATCAGCTGGCTGTACTTGGATCATATGTCTGTATTCCTGCTACCAGAGATCAAAGGGAGATTTTCACCTTCCCAGTATCCAGGGTGAGACCCTCACACAAGAGCAGATTCCTCACAATCAGGAAGCAGTCTCAGATATTGACAATGATAACAAAAAAATATGACTACAATAATTGAGATAATAATACCTACTTCTTAGGGTGGCTGGAAGCACTGAATGAGATCATTCATTTACTCTACCACCATTGACTGAGTTATCTCCAATATTCTCAGCTCTGTGCTAGGTGTTGGGTATTGTCTCTAAGTCCTGGCACATAATATGTACTTAATAAACAACCATCTTAAAAGAAGCTATGAATGGGAGGGAGAGGAAGCGAATGATATTTAGGAGGGTTTCTTAGTTGAGCACTCAAGCTCTGATGTCTGAGCTTCCTGGAAGCCAAGGGAAATAGTAATTCTAATGATAATAATTATAAATAACTGATTTATTGAGTACTTTCTATGTGCCAGGCACTGTGCTAAACATTGGGCTGGGAGCAGTGGCTCTTACCTGTAATCCCAGAACTTTGGGAGGCTGAGGGGAGGACCACTTGAGTCCAGGAGCTTGAGACCAGCAGCTTGAGACCAGCCTGGGCAATGTAGTGAGACTCGGTCTCTACAAAAACTAAAAAGTTAGCTGAGTGCAGTGGCATACACCGCAGTCCCAGCTACTCAGGAGGCTGAGGCAAGAGAATTGCTTGATCCCACTATACCTCAGCCTGTGTGACAGAGTGAGACGCTATCTCTAAAAAAAAAAAATTGTACATGTATTAATTCATTCCCAATCATCAATGATAACTCTATGAAATAGATATTATTATTATTCTGATTTTACAGATTATGAAAGTTCAGCATATCTAATTAACTTGCTAAAGATCCCCAGTTACTAACTGGTGGCACTGGGATTTGAACCCATGTCTGTCTGATCACAAAGCTCAAACAATTAACCACTGCTTTGTAATTCTCTCCGGCACCAAACATCTGGGGTGGACTACTGCAGGCTGCCAGCTTCCGCCGCTGTGGGCTGAGCCTTTGTAAAGCTCCCAAAATGTCAGTTTATAAAAGCTGCAAAGGTACAATGAGTTATTCCTGGCCATCTTTTCCAAATTCTTGTTTGCTGGGCTGCTTTGTATTATATGAAACTGATTTAAAATTTCCCTTTCTTATCCTTGCCTAGGAATAGTGGCAGAAACAAGTGAGAAGGTGCTGAGGATGGATGTGGTGCAAAACCCTTTACCCGGTCACGGTAGATTTACGTGGCAGAGCTCCTGGCGGGAGATGGGCCTTTAATCATCAGTTTTCCATTAATTCTTGGAACCAGAGCCTCCCTGGCTCAATGGTGAACAAAACAAGGTTGATTTTGTGCTCAAAAATGTACGGGCTGGAAGGGACCTTAGAATCTTCTAGTCCAGTTGTTTTTAAGCATTTTTAAAGCAGTGGAACCCATACTTTAAAGGAAATCTTCTCAAAAGCCCAAATTCTAAAAATAGACCAAGCAGGAGCTACTCTGGCTGAAGTGAGGCTGGGGACCCAGAGTAGCTTGAGAATAGCTGAGTCCATCCCCGGTGATACAGGTGAGGAAACTGAGTCCTAAAAATGAGAGTGTCTTATTCATGGTCTCACGGCCATTTAGTGGCGGAGTCAGCTCCCAGACTCAGCACCTGTGCCCTGGGGAAGTGCCCTCTGGGATAGAGAATGGCTCCTTGGCTCCTTCCAACTCAGCAGCGACCCCTCTCAGGACTCCTCCTCCAGCCTCATGCAGGTAAAACAGAAGGAGCTGTTTGACTGAAAATCCTAGAAGACTTAGGAGCACAAGCAGCCATCTTCTGAGACCCCCCTCACAAAGTGGAGCCGTGCAGGGAGAGGTGGTCCCTCCCTCGCCGCCATAGGCAGCTATGCAGCGTTGGCACCATGTCAGCTCTGCCTCTTTAGGACATGGGGGACTGTTGGTGACTCCCGGGGTAGGCACGGCAGCCTGAGAATATGGATCCAGGAAAAGCAGCAATGGCAGCTGTGTGGTCAGGGCCCCAGCAGGAAGCAAACAGCATCTCAGAGGGGGTATCTGAGGAGCTGTAGTGAAGGACCATTTATACAGATATGTGCAGGGTTACGGGAAACCTGCAAGGGGTGACCAAGCCTCACAGTTGCGCAGGAAGTCTTTATCTCTCCTGGACCTCAGGGGACAGGGAGGGAGTGGTTAGAATATGGGCCACCTGATAAGAGCTGCAGCCTTTGTTACGGGAATGAGGCCAATTCACTTCAGGGATTGAATTTGCAGCATAACCCAGTGCATCCTCATACCCACTAATGTGCTACAAGTTCCTAAATATTGCAATTGTCACTCTGCCCACATGGTTGTATCCTTGCATCCCAAACAGGACAACTAGAGATTTTTTTTTTTTTTTTTTTTTTTGAGACAGAGTCTTGCTCTGTCATCCTAGCTAGAGTGCAGTGGTGTCATCACAGCTCACAGCAACCTCAAACTCCTGGGCTCAAGCGATCCTTCTGCCTCAGCCTCCTGAGTAGCTGGGACTACAGGCACACACCACCACGCCCAGCTCATTTTTCTATTTTTAGTTGAGACAGGGTCTGACTCTTGTTCAGTCTGGTCTTGAACTCCTGAGCTCAAACAATCCTCCTGCCTTGGCCTCCCAGAGTGCTAGGATTACAGGCATGAGCCACTGTGCCCGGCCATCCAGAGATGTTTTTTTGCAAGGAACACGGCTTCACTGTGTTATTGGAAACTCTCAGAATTACACAAGGCAAAACAGGATTCCCAAACCCTATTTTTAACCAGTGTCCTTTGCTGGTATAATGAAACAGACACTTTCTACCAACATTCAGATAAAATAGTAAATGTGTATTTATAAACATGTTTTGAAACGTCACCAGAAAATAAAAGGACTTATGTTTTCACTGGATATTTTGCTTAAACAAATGCCAGCTCCTCTCACTCCTGATCTGATGTGGCAGCCCAGGGGGGAGGAAGGGGCAAGAAGCAGCAGGCTTAGCCTTCCTTGGTTTGGGTAGCTGGTCTCCTTCCTAGAGGGGAATTGGGTGAGCAGAGAAAAGAATAACAGGGCTGAGAGAACTGGCCTCGGAGGGGAGCTCCCAGCCCTCTCCTCCCCTCCCTTCCTCCTTCTCCTACTCGCCTCTATGCAGGAGACACCTCATGTGGGAGGCTACCTGGCGGAGAGCAGGGCATTCAGGATGAAAGAAGTAACATAGTGAGAGGTTCAGGGCAGGGGAGGGAGGGGGAGATGACCAGGTAGAGCAAGGGATTTGCAGGGCAGTGAAACTACTCTGCATGGTCGAAAATGGTGGATACATGTCATCATAAATTTGCCAGAACCCACAGAAAGGGCACCACCAAGAGTGAACCCCAATGTAAACCATGTACTTTAATTAATATTACATTAATATTAATTTATATTTAATTAATATTAATATTAATTGGGCTCATCAATTGTAACTAATGTACCATACTAGCATAAACTGTTAATGACAGGGGAAACTTTGTGGGGGTGAGGATATGTATGGGAACCCTGTATTTTTTGCCCAATTTTTCTGTAAACCTAAAACTGTCCCCCAAAATAGTCTATTAATTTAAAAATAATAACAATAAATATATATTAGAGGAAACATTCTTGCTTCTCACTGCCTGCTATGACTCTTTCTCAGCCAGGCTTCTCCTAACCAACAGACTGGGAAGATAAAGAAAAGCAACTTTGGCTGTGAGCTCAGGAGGAAGGCCAAAAGACACCTCTTGGCCTGTAGTCAAGGCTTTGGATCCAAGGCCACTGTGTACAACTGCCCAGGTGGTTCACTGCCCAAGGGCACCATATCAAAGAGGATGCTCCTTACGGTCATAGCTTTGTATATTTATTATGCCAATTCCAAGAAGTGCATTTTCCTAATTTGTTCAAAGGCTAGTGGCAGCCCTGTCCCAGCCCTAAGCCTTCCCAAGGCTGGGAGGCCTCCATGGGGTCCAGTCTTGCCTACCTGGGGGCAGTTTGGGGATTTAGGGTAATTTCTCTGTGCATTTACGATACTCTTTAGAACCTTGATGTTTGGCTGGTCATGACAAGGCCTGTGCATGGGAAGCCCAGAAAGGGACATAAATGGAAAATTGCAAAGCCTTGTCACCAGGTGTAGAGAAGGAGAGAGGGGCTAGGGTTGGCTCAGCTATAAGTTCAGGGCCAGGAACCCACACATGGAGCTGAATGGCAGGGCTAGATGGCAGGCATAATGTCCCGTGCGGCAGCAGAAATGGATTCAGGTGCTGGCTGGGGTATCATGGGTGAGTGCCTGCAGCTGAGCTCTCTGCGCCTCTGCCCTGGCTGCCAAGACTGCTGAGATGCAGGGGTGAGCTGCATCTGCCCACTCGCCCTGTCTTTGACACCTCTTATTTGCTCCTTTGAGAATAAGACTGAGCATGCACTGAACACACACAGACCTGTCTTCCCACCTGGACCGGGCTCTGTGTGTGGCCTCAGGCAGAGGCAGGTGTGGGGAGTTGGCTGTGGCAGGACAGGTGGGTGAGCAACTCTTTATAAGCCTTCACTAGCCCCCTAACATGACTGACTTTGATGTTTTTGTGTGAAAGGATTTTATGTGGAGACAAAAGCAATGACATTTTGGAAACAGGAAAGCAAACAAATGAGGAATGCCTGACTGAACAGACTCAAAGAAAGGCCAAGTCTCCAGCTTGACTTGGAGAAAGCCAGAACCGGTGTTTTTATACCACAACCTCCTCGAAAGCCAGGAGAAGCTCCAGGACCGGCCCCAGGCGGGAAGCTGATGAGTGGTTAAAATGAAGAGGACTAAGAGGAGAGCTGCTTCAGAGGTGGTTCCATTTAAAGTACGGAAAGGACTGTGAACATACAGTAGTGATATTTGCACTTGGTGAGCAGTCTGTGAGGGTCTTTCTAGGGCCCTTGAGGCCCCCCCACTAGCTCCATTCTGCTGGGCTGCCCTTCTCTTATCTGTGCAGAAGTCTGGAGCTTTACTTCTGCAGAGGGTGACAGAGTGGGTCTCTGCACTGGGATCAGTTGAGTGTGGGGCATAGAATGGAAAACAGAGATTGAAAGGATAGATGGCATTGATTTCTAAACGCAGGGACTCCCAGCCCTCTTGCTGCATGGAGCCAGAAAGTGCTGGCAGCCTGACCCCACCTCCCAGACAGAAGCCTGGCTGACTCCTCTCTGGGGAGTCTGAGCAGCCCAAGAGGATAAACCTAGACACTGCTGCCTGTCCTTTGGGACACGGCAGCCCATCCAGATCCCCTACAATATGACCAGACGCCATCCACTCATGCTTAATAGATGAGAAAGTGTCATCTGAGGTGGGCCTTAGGGGACTTTAAGGAGACCAACAGAATTTGGGGTGGAAGAAATCATATAACAAATGTGCAGAGTCAGGAGAATGTGAGGCCTTTAAGAGAAATGTTGAAGGCCGGGCGCAGTGGCTCACACCTGTAATCCTAGCACTCTGGGAGGCTGAGGTAGGTGGATCGCTCAAGGTCAGAAGTTTGAAACCAGCCTGAGCAAGAGCGAGACCCCATCTCTACTAAAAAATAGAAAGAAATTAATGGGCCAACTAAAAATATATAGAAAAAATTAGCCAGGCATGCTGGCACATGCCTGTAGTCCCAGCTACTTGGGAGGCTGAGGCAGAAGGATTGCTTGAGCCCAGGAGTTTGAGGTTGCTGTGAGCTAGGCTGATGCCACGGCACGCTAGCCCGGGCAACAGAGTGAGACTCTGTCTCAAAAAAAAAAAAGAGAGAAACAGTGAGTAGGGCATTGGGTCAGAGACCAGATGGGGATAAGGAAGAGTAGCAGATGAGATGGAGAAGTCCACTGGGACGCACAGGTGCCTGGTAAAGGCACCATGGTGAGTATGTACAAGGGGGCTGATACCCAGGTACAATTCCCTTTCTGAGCCCGTGCACCCTGGCACGAGGCTGCATCCATCAGTGGAAATGGTGCTTCTGGCCCTGGGTCCTCGCTGGCTGCTGCCCTGGGGGCCGGATGGAGGGAGGCCTCTAAGGCTGGGCTTAGGACATGGAAATTAATTCAGGAGATAATGGGGAGTCTGCTGAGAATTCAAGAACAGGGAAGTGACCGTGGAATTCAGTTAGATTTAAGGACAAATTAATTTATGAGCCAGACACTGTGAGAGGTGATGCCAAGCTACACCAAAGTTAACTGGGAGACTCTGATGAACCGGTGTCTGTCTTTACAGGATGAGGAGGTGATGAGAGACTAGAAAACAGGAATTGCTCCGAAAGGAATTGAGCCCTTTGGATGGAAAACAAGAACTCTGATGGAATGCAGGAGTCGGGATTGAGCAAGAGAGAAAGAAGGCAGCTGCGAACCTATCTGAACGGAGACAAACCCCTTAAACACAACCGGGGCCTTCAAATGTTACTAAACTTTTTGGCAGGTTTCTCTGCCTTAACCGGTCTCACACTGGAATGCAGGGAAGAATTGTTTTCCTTTCCCACTGCTGTTGTGTTTCAGCTGAAAACAGCCTCACTGAAGCACCAGCTGTGTACCAAGGGGCTGACAGATGAAAGCTCCACCTACCCACAAGTTGCTCTTCCCTGGCCTGCCTGCGAACTTGGATTTAGTGCCTACTCTTATTCTGAAGAAAAGCCTTGAAGGTTTTGGTTACAAATGCAAACAACTGTCTGGAAAGGGAAGCAAATATATTTCATTACTAATCCCTTACACTTTGGTTTATTTAGCAGGGCCCAGAGGAAGAAAGAGATTCCAGGATAAATAATAATAAATATTAATCACACTTTAGAGTAAATCGAAGGTTTTCACAATCCTCATCTCGATCCTCATAGCAACCCTGAGGGCCTTATAAGATGATTATCTCCCTCCTACAGCTGAGGGACCCAAAGAGGTTCAGTGACTTGCCCAAGAATACACAAGTAGCTGTGGGCAGACTCGGGATTCGAACCCAGGGCTCCTGACTTCCAGTCTGATGCCCTTTCCGAGGTGTGGATAGTGGCAGGGCAGCTGTGAAGGGCTGGGGTGTGGGGTGCCATCCCAGGGTTGGGGGGGAGGGGTGTCCAGAGGACCCGAGAAAACAAGAGCTGGAGAGCTCCTCTGGGCACACCCCTACCTGCTAGGGTGAAGCCACAGTAAGGCACCCCCAGATCTCACCCATTGTCACCCTCTTCCCTCAGCTCTGGGTGAGATGGAATAAAGAAGAGAAAAAAAGCAGGCAGTAAACGCCAGGCCACCCATCCACACCCAAACCCAACCCTGCATCCCAGTTCCTGGCTCCTCTGGAGAGCCAGCCCTGCCATCACCACAAGCTCGAGATTTCTCTGGCAGAGGCAAGATTGCAGCGTGAGGGCTTGGTCCCTCCTGGGAAGCTCTGCCCACTCAATATGCGACCACTCTAGCTCGAAGTCCAAGCATGCCGAGGTGCTCAGTGGACTGCCTGGGTGAGCCCACAGTCACTGGGTAAACAAAGGAGTCTGTCCTTGGTGTAGGAGCTGGACTCTCTCCACAAAGGACTCTGCCTCCCAAGCTCATGCCCTGGACAGATGCCCACAGGAACTACGTCTGAAAGAGACAAAGAAATGGCCATAACCCTGGACCCAAACACCTAGACCTCAGATAAGCTGCCTCTTGAGGCCAAAGCCACTCTTGTTCAAAGTCCCTGGGGGAGATCCATGCACAAAGGAAAAGGCCAGGGGAAGGGACAATTTATAACTTATATGAACTTTGGCCCCAACCTCAGAAGTTGTGGTTGGCAAAGCCTCCTTTTTCTTTAGAAGGAAAGATAAAGGAAGCTGGGCCCCTTTAGGAATTCAAGGAGAACTCTGAGCTCCCCCCTCCCCTCCTTGCAGTGCACACCCACTCAACAGTTTGCACACCATTCCTGGAGATTTCCAAGTCCAATGCCGCCCACCTATGGACCTCAGCTGAAGGACCCACAACCCAGAATGAGGCTGCACAACCACTGCTCACTGCTTTCCCTCAGGCCTTGCAGGGGGAGAACAAGAGACCCGGGAAAGGCCCACCCTCAACTCAGACCATGCCTCCAGCACATAATGTTAAAATAAATAATTGTGAAAAATTACCAGGATGAGCATTTCTCTGTGGCCCATTAGAACATCTTTCATGCTTTAATGTTCATAATGAGCTAATGAGTGAAATTCACTCAACGCGGTGCTCTGGAGGGCCTACTGAGGCAGGCTTGGTGCTCGTGAGATGAAGAGGGATTCGGGGTAATCCCAGAAGCAGCCTCAGTGCAGTCAGGAAACACATACTCAACTAGTTACAGTTCAAGCCAGTGCTAAGTTAGAGTTATGGGAGAACAAGGGAGGTAATGATTATTTCTGGATAGCAGGGGAAAGTTAGGCAGCAGGCTATGGAGGAAGAAATGTTTAGGCTGGGCTTTGGGCCTTTGCCGGGAAGGACACCTGATCAAAGGAGAGAGGTGAAACACAGATGTGTTGGAGAAAAGGTAAGGCTCTGTAGGGCTGATGCATCTCACATGGGAGTCCTAGGGAAGGGAGGAGAGAGGTGTGCTGGCCATGATCCCAGTTACATCTGGGGCCCAGCAGAATGTGGGTTAGCACGGGAAGGGTAGAGAGAGATTAGTAAGAGGACTTTGCGATATGGAACACTTGGGTATGGTTACCAGAATGAACCCATCTCTCTCCTGAAGAGTATCATCTACAGTGAGAAATGCATTGAGCCAGGGAGACCATTCCCAGCTCTGTCACTCACAGGCAGGGAGTAGCTTGGATAAGTGAGTTCCCTCCTGGGTCTCAGCTAGCACTTGTACGGGTGCAAGGAAGGTACGTCTACCATTGGTGGTGTTTGATACTGCATTCGCCCTAGCAGGAAACACGTGGCCCCATGAAAGGGGGAAGGTGAGGAGGAGTTAATGAAGGGACTATTCATAAAGGGGTGGGCACTGTTAAGGGAGTTTGCAACCACTGGAAGCATCATCCCTGGACCCGAAGAGGCTAGGGAGTGAAACCCTTAGCTGTGACAGAGGGGCTGCCTGGCCAGACCCACAGCCTTTGCTAGAGAATGCAGCCACTGCCAATCGGGTTAGAGTGATAAATACCCCAACTTCTAACTACCCCTCAGTGTCTCTCAGCTGAACACACCCACAAGCTAGAGGACAAGGAAGCTGGTTGAGGCAGTCCGCAGGGCTCAGCTTCCCAGACAGAGCAGGGCAGGGAATGGACCAGAGGAAGCAATGAGAGCATCTCACACAGCTTGACAAATTTGTTTCAATAGTTCTTATGTTATTTTAAAATAAACTATTTTAATGTGTACTAAAAAGAACACAGCTAGCATGTCAAAGCTATGAGTTCACAGTTGTTATTGCTTAGGATAATGCAAAAGCAGATACATGATAAAAAGTTTGACAATTTAAAGAAACATATTAAGTAAGTAGCAGTATGGGTAGTATGAAGATATGGTAAAAGTCACAAAGATGACACGTAAAGCTGAAGTTTGTAAAATTCTGGGCTAGACAATATATTAACATAAAATTCCTTCCAGCTCTGATACTCTTTGCATTTCTAAATGTTTAGACATTTCTAAATGTCTACAGGAAAATACCAGGGGCTGTTACAATGTTCTTGCAGGTCATCTCAGTTCAGCACAATGTTATGATCATAAGTAACATGACGAGATGACTACAGGACTCCTAATCATCCCGCTACTCTTTTTAGAATTTTTTTTTTCTTTTTAAAGGTTAAAAAAAGCATCAGGCCAACAAATACTCAAGCAAGAACATTCGTAACAACATTATTTGTTATAGCTGCCAACTCAAAACAACTCAAATATTCATCAAGAGGATAAAAAAATTGTGATATATCCATCCTATGCAGCAATGCCAATGAACACATTTAAGCTATATGCAACAACAGAGATGAACCTCACAAACCCAATGTTGAGTGAAAGGAACCACACACAAAGAGTCTATACTGCAGGGTTTCTTTTATGCAAAGTTCAAAAACAGGCTAATCTAACCTATGGGGCAGAAGTCAGAGGAGTGGCTGCCACAGCAGGAAAGTGGTGACCAGAAGGCGCCATGAGGGCCAGGCACAGTGACTCACGCCTGTAATCCTAGCACTCTGGGAGGCCGAAGTGGGAGGATTGCTTCAGCTCAGGAGTTCAAGACCAGCCTGAGCAAGAGTGAGACCCCATCTCTACTAAAAATAGAAAGAAATTAGCTGGACAACTAAAAATATATATATTGAAAAAATCAGCCAGGCATGGTGGCGCATGCCTGTAGTTCCAGCTACTTGGGAGGCTGAGGCAGGAGGATTGCTTGAGCCCAGGTGTTTGAGGTTGCTGTGAGCTAGGCTGACACCCCGCCACTCTAGCCCAGGAACCAGAGTGACTCTGTCTAAAAAAAAAAAAAAAAAAAACGAAGGCGCCATGAGGCAGTCTTCAGGAAGGCAGGTGACCTGGGTAACCACATGATATGTTCACTTAGAGATAGTTCACTGAACTGAACATTTATGATTTTTGATCTTTCTGATATGTCTCTTATATTTCTGCTTTTTAAAAGTATATTATTTTAAGTGTATACAAAAAGAAAAGCTGTGATTTTTTTTTTTTTCTTCTTGACCCTACTAAAATG
>CAUYRT010074432.1:0-41715 GCA_963574885.1 Lepilemur ruficaudatus | reverse complement strand
AGGGAAGTAACTTTGGCTTTGACTTGGCAAAGAAGTGGGTTAATAATGAGCAAACTCACTGTCTTGGGAGATATAAGGGTCTATGGAGATGGTTTTTTGCTGCTTTAAAAAATGTTGGGTGATTATAAAATGTTTTTTTTTCCCTTTGAGTAGATGCCTAGTAGTGGGATTGCTGGATCAAGTGGTATTTCTATTCTTAGTTCTTTGAGAAAAAGACATCTGCACTCGAACGTTAATGGCAGCACAATTCACAATTGCAAAGATGTGGAAACAACCCAAGTGGCCATCAATACATGAGTGGAGTAATAAAATATGGTATATGTACACCATGGAATACTAGTCAACTACAAAAAACATTGGTGAACTAGCACCTCTTATTATCCTGGATAGAGCTGGAGCCCATCCTTCAAAGTGAGGTATCACAAGAATGGAAAAACAGGCACCACATGTACTCACCATCAAATTGGTACTAACTGATCAACACTAAGGTGCTCACATTGAAGTAATATTCATTGGGTGCTGGTCAGGTGGGAGGGAGGTGGTTGGGGTGAGTAAACTCACACCTAATGGGTGCAGAGCACATTGTATGGGGGAAGGGCACACTTGTAGCTCTGGCTTGGGTGAGGCAAAGGCATTGTATGTAACCAAAATGTTTGTATCCCCATAATATTCTGAAATAAAAAAAAAATTAATTAAATAAAAATTTTGGGTGAGAGGCATGGGGGTGGGGTGATGTGAAGAGGCTGCCTGAGAACTGGGAGAAGGGAGGGAGTGAAGTGGGCTGCTGTCTGCATCCTGGGGGAGTGGCCCCTGGGCAAGTTCCAGGGACGGCACCCTTCCCCGACATTTCTCTGGGCCACAGGTAGGTAGGTGCACAAGAAGCTTACTTTCCTGGAGGACCCATAGGTTCCTAGGTCCACGTGGGCCCTGGCAGGAGGCACAGGGAATCCTGTGTATAAAGGACCGTGGATTGCATTTACTGAGTCATGGGAGTGTGTACAAGTGTGGGGCAGTGTGTGTGTGTGTGTGTGTGTGTGTGTGTGTGTTTAGGGGAAAGCATGGTAGAGCTGGAAGAGGTCCTGAAGAAGGTCAGCCCAGGCTGTTGGCATCAGGGTCTGACTGCAGCTCCTTCCACCCCGCCTCTTGGGAGGCTATTGCCCTTGAGTTCCTTGGACTGTTTGTGCTCCTAGGAATGCTGGCCTCAGTCTCCCCCCGAGCATGCCAAGCTGGCCTGTGGGTCCCGCCCTGAAGTTCCCCCAGACCTCCCCCCTCTCTCTGCTGCATCTGCTCGTGTTGTGGTCACCCTGCCATGTTTGCACTCACTGCACTCCGGTGCTTTCGCGAGCAGCTCTCTGACCTTCTCAGTCACACGGTCACTTCCTCACTGGCAGAGATTGTATTTTACACTCTTTTTGGTTAAGTGACTGGCAGAGAGAAACGTCAAATGTCCAAATTCAGGATGGGCGGCACAGTCTACCCAAGCCGCTCGTTAATGAGATAATGCTGTTAAAATATTGACAAACCGTGTAATTAAGAGCTGATTGTCCACACATCAAATAGTTCTTCACATATACTAGAGGGTTTCTTTAAATAGCAGCTCCCCCGGCTGCATTTATCTATGTGTGTAGCTCATTAGCTATTTGGCAGAGAAATTTCGGAATGCCGGCGAAGAGCCAGTGCGGTTCAAAAACGGAATGAAACAAAGAGCGCCTATTGCTGGAATTATGTCATTGATTCTGAGAAATTCTCCAAGGATGTATTTATTTCAAAAAGTGCTTAATATATTTATATGCACAATGCCAATGTATTTACTTTCTTCAGCAGTTCTGTGAACTTAGCAGTAGTTTCCTCGTTGGAAAAGGGAGGATGTTAAGCAGGGATTGATACCGAAGCCTTCTCCAAAACCTAAGCCTCATCCCAGTGCCTGACTGTATTTGCTAAGTGGGAGGACGGTCCTTGTGTTTCTTTGACTTTTACTGTAATTTCACTGTGCCTTTTGCCCCAGGGGACCTATTAGTCTCGGGTAGAGTTCAGTACTACGAAAAATAATGGGCATCGGAGTGGGTTTAGAGTGAGACATGCTGAGGCTGGAGCGGAGACTCATTTCGTGCCTGGGCTGTATGGCTGTTCTTCCCCACGTGCCGCGGGTGTGGCAGCTGCACGGCCTTCAGGGGCTCGGCTTGGGTGTTGAACGAGACCACACCCCTGCAGTGCCCTGGGTGGGGCGGGCACGGGCGCACGGTGGGCTCTTAACAGAAACATTGCCTTTGTTGTTACTGTCCCGGGGCTGTGACTGGCAGGTGTGCACCTGATGCTGGGCCAGAGGCACAGTTGCAGGACAGTGGGTGAGAGCGTGTCCCGTGGAGGCCGGGAAACGACCGAGTGGGCAATCAGCAGATTCTTCCACGCCAGCCCTCCCCGCCCCGACCCCGCTGTCCTCCTGCCCTGGTCACCTCTTCCTTTTATGGTCTGAGGGGATGTCTGCATCAGATGGCCCGTTGGTCCCTTCTGACTCCTAGGACTTGGGATTTCATTTTTCATACTCTCAGGTATGGAACACAGAGGCTGGCGGAGGTCGCTGAGAGAGAAGCTGCTGTCCCCACAGCGGACACTGCCTCTCACCGATGAAAGAGGGCCTTCCCACCGAGACACCGAAGTGCTGGCCTTCTCACGACAAGGGCCCTTTTTAATATCACGGCAACAGTGCGTTAGTTTCAGAGTGTAGCTGCTTTTCCTGTGCATCAGTGCCTCATCCGTGCAATGGGGAGGGCAGTCGTGAGCACTGAGCAGGATGGGACAGGCACTTGGCGTGGGGCGGTCACCCGGCAGTCCTGTGGCTTCCAACTCTCCTCCTCTCCGTGCCACCCTCGGGGCGTAGGCGTCTCCAGCAAGAGGACCCTGGTTAGTGCGGGAGACGTCTTCATCCACACTGCATCTTTTAATCCTTCTCTTCTTTCCTTCCTCCGCTTGCCTCTTAGTCATTCTGTATCCCGGTTTGGGGGCATCAGGGGTTCTCCAGGGATGTGATGACAGGGTTTTGCTTTCTCGTGAACCTGGTTCATGCTCATTTGCAGACATCATTTGTAATTTTAAAAATTATTATTTAAATAGTAAAACATTGAAGAACGTCGCTCAATTACATCTGTAGGACGCGTTGCAGCCCACAGCCGCGCATAGCGAGGCCGGCTTTGTCCTCCTTGGCGTGATGGGTAATTCCTTGCTCAGGGAGCTGCCCTGTGCACTGCAGGGCGTTTAGCAGAATCCCTGGCCTCTGCCTGCTGGCTGGCCACTGTCCCTCAATTGTGACAACCAAAAATGTCTCCAGATATTGCCAGATGTGCCCTGGGGGGCAGTCACCCCGGTGAAAACCTCTGAACAGCAGCCGGACCCAGCCCTCCCAGCCTCTCCCTCGGCCTCCTTTTTTTGAGCCATCGCCAGATTTACACCGATAGGTAAGAATGGCCTTCACTGGCCTTTTGCAGCGCACAGCCAGGAAGGATTTTGTCCACTTTTCCAAGAGTGTTTTGCATCTCAAAGGAAGGATGAATCATCTAATTTGGAGCCAAGTGGTTTTTTTCCTCAGTGCAGAGTGGGCTGGAGTACTCTTCATTATTGAAGGGTTGGGGGCAGGATAACTGTCTTGCTGTTATTTCCCTGACCACATTTCCTTTAGAATTAGTAATCTCCCTCCCCTGATAAGTGTTGTGGAGTCACAAATGTCTGTGTAGATTGTATAGTTTTTCAAACAGCGTTTACATGTAAATTTCTTTGCTGCCTTAGGGTGTAGTAGACAGAAACTGCTGTATGTTCCAAATAAAAGTGGAACCAGGGTGGACATTAGAGATTAGGAGGATGCCACAAAAATGGTAATTATGTGAGGCGCTGCATACGTGAATCAGCTAGATCTGGTCATTCCACAGTGCACCAGCTGAGTATCCCTTATCTAGAATGCTTGGAACCGGAAAGGTTTTGGGTTTCAGATTTTTTTCAGATTTTGAAATGTTTGCATTATACTTACCAGTTTAGCATCCCTAATCCAAAAATCCAAACTCTGAAATGCTCCAGTGAGCATTTCCTTTGAGTGTCTTGTCGGTGCTCAAAAGTTTCAGAATTTGGAGCATTTCGAATTTCGGGTTTTCAGATTAGTGACACTCTTGAGTGTCAACATGATATACTTTGAAATGTCATGTTGTACTCTGTAAATACTTAGGATTTTATCTGTCAATGTAAAATAAAATAAGTTTTTAAAAAAAGAAGTTAGGACAAGAGATGAGATAATGACATTCTCAAGTGAACCCTGGAACCCATTCTGTGAGTTTGCCTGGGAACCCTTGGGGAACAGGTGGGAGCCCTGTCACCAGGTGAAAGACAGCACTTCGCCTTTGAGAAGCCAGCAAGGGGGCTACGTTGTACTATGATGGAGCAATAGAAGCCAAGAAGTGTGGGCCTGTCGGGAATGTAGGGGAACATGGTATGTAAAAGAGGTTTGGTTTCTGGCACTGTCCAATTGTGTACCTTGCAAGAACCAAATGCTACTTCACTGAACAAGAGTCTGGATTACTCTAAGATGCGGAGGTTCAGGACTGGAAGGCTGAAGGACAGAGGGGATTGCTCCCAAGTTTCTGTGGTCCAGAAAACCCTTTCAGAGTCACCAACTCTCAGCTTGTCTGTGGGAGCAGCCACGGGGGTGGGCAGTTCTCAGCACAGTCCCCCCCTCCACCCGCCAGTACTGCAGACTCATCACAGGAGGGGCAGGAAGGCCTCAGAGGACAGTTCTGGATTCCTGAGCGATGCCTGGGCCTGCCCTCGGTTCCACAAACGCTGGGGACTTTATCCTGCCCGTTAGGTTCTGATTTCCATCTTCTGTCTCATTCCTTGAGCGGGAAAGTTGTTTTAGCCTCTTAGCCCATGCTTGCTTTTAACATGCGTGAAACACTCAGGAGGAAATTTCAAAACAATATTCATGTCAAAGGAAAAGTTGAACTAATTGTAGTTTGCTTTTTCAAATTAGAAATGCCCTTTTTGGAAGACTCTGACACTTCCCCCAATCCCACTGGGAGCTGCCCGGCTGTCCCATGGGAATCTGGCCACCTGGAGCAGCTCCGTGCTCGTGGAGTTATTGGTTGAAGTCAGTAGACTTAACAGAAGCCTCCAGAGCTGTGGTCCCCTGTACCTCTGTTGCTGACAGTCCCCTCAACCCAGACACCAATAACCGTGATATCTGACCTTTGAATGGGACGCGGCACCTGCTTGTGCACTGGGTGCTGCTTCCGGTTAGTATTTCATCTGTTCTTATTTTTGGAAGAGGTATTTCCATAAGTTGAATGTTAACTCCGCAAAGGTAGGGATTGTGGTCTAGTTTGTTCACCGCTGCATCCTCAGTTTCTGAAACTACACCTGGCACTCAGCGTACGCTTGTTGAGTGAAGAATAGAGTAAAAACTCATTCATAGGCAAAGCAGCTATGTAAGCTGCCAAAAAATTGAGCATTATGTTTAATGAAATAAATCAAAAGACATTGGTTCCTACCAATATAATTAGTGGCAAGATCTGACTCTTTTTGATTTATGAATTGTTCAATGTTGTGTTAATTGTGGTTATGTTTGCTGATTATTTTTAGGCTATTTTACATCTCTTCCCTGTGCCAGGTATTCACTATTAAATGTACAGTCAGGTGCCCCGGAACGACATTTCAGTTGATGGATGTCATATACAACATGGGTTCCATAAAATTACAATGGAGCTAAAAAATTCCTATCGCCTAGTGAATTCTTAGCCTCTGTGACATCCTACTATAAGGCATTGCTCATGTTTGTGGTGACGCTGGCGTGAACAAACCTACTGTGCTGTCAGTCGTAGTATAAAAGTATAGCACATACAGTTATGTAGCACATAATACTTGATAATAAATGACTGTGTCACTGGTTTATGTATTTATTATACTATACTTTTTATTGTTTAGAATGCACTCCTTCTACTTATGTTAAACGAAGTTAACTGTAAAACAGCCTCAGGCAGGTCCTTCAGGTGGGATCCCAGAGGAAGGCGTTGTCATCATAGGAGACGACAGCTCCATGCGTGTCATTGCCCCCGACGACCTTCCAGTGGGACAAGATGTGGAGGTGGGAGACAGAGATAGTGATGATCCTGACCCTGTGTAGACCTAGGCTAATGTGTGCGTTTGTGTCTTAAGTTTTAGCCAAAAAGTTTAAGAAGTAAAAAAATAAATAAATAAGAATTTTTAAAAATAAAAAAAATTCTTATACAATAAGAACATAAATAAAAAATATTTTTGGACAGCTGTACAATGTGTTTATGTTTTAAGCTAAGTGTTACTGCAAAAGAGTTAAAAGTCAAAAAAAGTCACAGAGCTACAGTAAGCTAAGGTTAATGTATTGTTGAAGAAAGAATTTTTAACAATAAATTCAGATTAGCCTGAGTGTACAGCGTTTATAAAGCCCGCAGCCGCGCACGGTAACGCGGCCTTCACGTTCGCTCACCACTCGCAGGGTCACCCAGAGTAACTTCCAGCCCCTCAAGCTCCATTCCTGTAAGTGCCGTGCACAGGCTCTTCTTATCTTTTATGCCGTGTTTACTTTTTCTGTGTTTAGACATGCTTGAATACACAGATACTTAGCGTTGTGTTACAGCTGCCTACCGTATTCAGTACAGTGACATGCCGCACGGGTTTATAGCCTAGGTGTGTAGGAGGCCACACCATCTCGGTTTGTTTGGGTGCCCTCTGTGATACATGCACGATGACAAAGTCACCTAACGACACATTTCTCAGAAGGTATCCTTGTCGTTTCGCGGAGCACGGCTGTGTCACGGCACAGCGCCATGGCATCCCGGTCGCACTGCCGCACTCCCCACGTGCTGCTGGAAGCCGTCGGGGGTGGTGCTGTAATGCTGCTCGCCGTGTTTACAAAACAGACGGAGTTAAATTCTTCAGGTCTGACGTGCAGCATTTTCATTACTCTGCTTTCAACAAAGGAATTTTCAAATCTCAAAAATTGTAATGAAGTGGTTGGGACATTCTTGAATTAAAGCAGTGCTAATGAATTTATTCGCTGTGCATTCCAGTCCATTAATCCTGGTGAGTTCACCCTGGATTAACGTATGGCAGGCCTTTCTTTTAGTCTTTTAAATCCAACATTAACTGCTTTTATACCACGGCAGGAACCCGGAGCAGGAATCACTGGCCGCTGTGCACATGTGAGGCTCGGCTGTATCCATGTCACTGGGCAGCCCTTCACTCGGCGGTTCTCGGACTGTTTGGTCTTGGAACCCCTGTACGCTCGTCGAGACTGTTGAGGACTTCCAGGAGCTTTTGTTTATGTGGGTTGTATCTGTCAGTATTTATCAATTAGGAATTAAAATTTAGAACAACTTGGAATAATTACATATTAATCCACCTAAAAATAACAATAAGGAACCCATTTTATGTTAACATAAATAACACTTTTATGAAAAGTACCTGTTTTCCAAAACAAACAAATTCAATGAGAAGAGTGACACTGTTTTACTTATTTACAGATCTCTTTAAGGTTTAGTTTAATCGAAGGCAGCTGGATTCATATATCTGCTTCTGCGTTCGGTCAGTTTTGATGTGTTGTTTTAGATGAAGTACATGAAGAAAATACGGCCTCGCAGGTCTGTGCGTAGAAAAGGAGGAATACTTTAGTGGCCTTTTCAGATAATTGCAGGTGTTCTTTTCTGATACTACGGCAAAACTCGACAGGTGGTCGGTAGTTGGTTCCACTGGGGAATCTGGAACTCTACCAATGGGCTCTTTGTACTCCAGACTATTTGGGTCTGTTTTGCACTTTGAATTAACTAACCTTTTACCTGTGCATGATTCTGTTTTACGGAATTATTGTTCTACTGAGTTATGTTGATCTTCCAAAGGCGTCATCATATATTTTAACAGCATCCCATTTGTTAACATCACCCCAGCGTCATCGGAAAACTCAAGTTCCAGGAGGCTGTTCAAATCTTGGCAGAATACAAGTTTCACAGATTTCTAATTTTTCTCTTGAAAGCTCGGATTGTATTAATGTCATTGGCAACAAATGTTGTCAGTTGTTTCCCTTCTGATTCTGCCCCTTTTATTCCTGAGTTATCTTCCTCAGACACAAACCTGATGCTGGCTCCCGGCTGTCCCTCCCTCGCCTCACGAATAATAGAGGGCAGTTTTCTTGTCTTAGCCACAAGGACTTGCATGACTCTGACCCCAGCCCCTAGCACTTCGGCAGTTCCCAGCCTTTTCCAAACCTTGGCATGATTGTGTCAGTAAGTTAAAGCAACACAAGTTTATTACCTCACAGTTCTGGAGGCCGGGAAGTCCAAAATGGGCTCAGATCTAGGTGTTGGCAGCAGTGTAGGGATGTGGGGGGTCCCTTTCTGGAGGCTCCAGGGGAGAACCCATTCCTTGCCTCTCCCTGCTCCTCCAGGCAGGCTGTGGTCTCCCCTCCTATTCAAAGCCCGCGAGGGCTGATGGCGCCCTCTGCAGATGGCGTCCCTCTGACGCCGGCTCTTCCACTCCCCATTCCCTCCTGTGAGGACCCCCGAGAGCACGCCATGCCCACCCAGGGGAATCCCCTCGCTCGAGGTCGGCTGATCAGCACCTTTGTTCCTTCTGCAGACTGAACTCCCCTGGCCTTGAAACCGGCGCGCTCACAGGTCCCCGGGATGCGGGCGTGGACATCTTTGGGGGCCGTTATCAAGTCTGCCTCGCTCAGGCGTCTGCATTTTTGTAGTCCGTCCCCACGCTCTGGAACACTTCTTTCCCTCTTCCTTCTGTGTGTGGTGAACTCTTCCTCGAAACGTCACCTCCTTGCAAAAGCCTTTCGTGAAGTCTCCAGCTGCTTTCTGTTCCGCCAGGACAGAGGCTGGCACAGGGACCGACCGCCGCGTCGCGCCCATCCCTCGGTGGGGGCGCCTGGACGCCGTGTCCCTGCGGGACTGTGAGCCTGACCCTGTCGACCTTCGTTGCTCTCCGTGCTCTCGGGGCACAGGCAGAGCATCAGGAAATAGCAGGCTACTGGCAATCAGGGACATTTGATCACGGGCTGGGCTTTAAATACTGTTGAATTAATATCCAGTTTCTTGGGTGTGATCGTGGCATGACTGTTAGGTAGGACGGTGTGATTCTCAGGAGTTACTTACCAACGTGCTTAGGGGTCAGATGTCATGATAGCTTTAGCTCACTTACCACGTGGCTCATGAGGAATGTGTATGTTATTTAAAAAAAGATAAAGTAAATAGGGCAAAATGTTAAATATTGGTAATTGTAGACAAAGAGTAAATAAATATCCATTCAACTTTTCTGTAGGTTACATGGTCAGCATAGAAAGTGAAAAGGGATGAAATACCAATGCAGAATGAATGTACAAAAGGTGTTGGGGGTGGACTAGGGTTCCGAGTTGCGGGAAGTCCGGTTGTCGATGTTGAAGCCGTAAAACTCCAGCTGCTGAATTAGCATCTTTATGTGCGTGTTTGGCGTGATGATCCTCTCCAGGTTCACATTAGGCTCAAATCATAGTCTCGCAGTTGAATTAAACCTCTCCAGCTCCCAGTGAGGGCAGGAGTCTGTGCAGAGTGTGGACACTAAGATTTAGAAAACAAAGGACTTTACATGCCGTGCACCTGGGAGGTTTCCTGGCGTGCCCTCCGGCTGCGTTCAGACCCGGCACTTCCGTCACTGGCTGGCACTGATTCCCTTACTTCTTGGCCTGCAGGCCACGCCCCAGACAACAGAGTCTTGTGTTCAAGGCAATCTTTGGCCCATCCTGCTGGTGTTACGGGCAGGCGTACGGTCTGTGCTGAT
The DNA here is from genome assembly GCA_963574885.1 of Lepilemur ruficaudatus. NCBI lineage: Eukaryota > Metazoa > Chordata > Mammalia > Primates > Lepilemuridae > Lepilemur > Lepilemur ruficaudatus. Next base: position 31,887 of record CAUYRT010074432.1, on the reverse strand, counting down.
AGGCTATGCTAGCTAGTATGTATAGGGGGACTCCATCCCTGAAGGGCCCGTGACAAGAAATGCAGTCCAAGTATGTCCTGAAGACACCAGCTAGGGCTTCCTGCCCCAATGGCCTCACTTCTCCACACCAGTGTCAGGAGAGGACTCATTCCCCTTCGTGGCCCCTCCTGGGGGCTCAGAGCTTTTACACGTCCACTTCTCTGCCCGTTTGGCGATTTTGTATCATCCTCTTTAAACGTGAGTATCCATTTGTAGAGGTAGAATACTGGGATCTCGGGTTGGGAGGTCACCTAGTCTGGTTTCCCACCTGTTCCCTGGACTCTGCTGGTGACTTTCCTGGTGCCTGATCAATCCCCGAGGTGGGACCTGTGTGCCCCCTTCTGCACTTGACCCATCTGTAGTCCATGCTACCATTGGGAAGTCCTTCCCGCTGCTGTGCGGAGCTGAGCTGAACCAGCTCTCCCTGGACCAGCTGTAGACTTGGAGGTTCTGGGGCCAAAACCAAAGGTGTCTGATGGCTCTTCCTTGCCTTTCAGGAGTTGGAAGCGCCCCTCGTACCCTCCTGAGACGTCTCTGCTCCAAGATCCAGGAGATCCTCAGGTGACAAGGTGTTGACCCTCACATCGTAGTCCAGGTACGGTCTGCCCCATCAGCACTGCGGCAGGACGGTCTCTTTCCTGCTGAAATATGCTATCCATTTAGACCTTTAGTTGGCTGTTGATTTTTTAAGTTAACTGACGACTGAAACCTTAAGTCTTCTTTTTAAAATTTCTAACTGCTGTACTTTTACAGATTCATCTAGCTAGCTAGCTGTTCAAGCCCATTGACTCGGCAGAAAAGAAGTTTGTTTTTTCTCTTTAGTGTGTTCCTTAAATTCCTGCGTTTCCTTCAAACAGAACTCCAAATATCCTGCGGCTGCCCCAGGCCTGGTCACCAGGGCAGGTCGTGGGGAAAGGACCCGCCTACAGCTGTCCCGGCTCATTCTTTCTGCCTTTGACTCCTGGAGCCTTTGCATTTCTCAAGGTCAAGGGCCAGTTCTAATTTCCTTCCTGCCCCAGGACTTCTCATCTTGCTCCTGTTCCTCTCACCCTTCTCCTTACTTTTAACTTTTCACCGTTTTACTTAAGAATCCTACCGAAGCCTGTTCTTGGGTTTAGGCGCTGTGACCGTCTGCTGTAGGTCGGGCCAGCTCGGGGTGGGGCTGGCCAGTGTGGGTCCCCCAGCCCCATCTCTCTTTAAATAAGGGTAGCCCCAGTTTGATCTGGCTCTTATATTTGGCTTCAGCATAGGGTGCAGTTTGGGAAAAATTGTTCCATTGTAAAAATACTTTAAACTATTGCTCTAGTTATTTTTCCATTAAACTAAAGACATTTACTGAGTATGGAGACTTTATCATTATCATCGCTGTTTTATTCATCGCAAAAAGTAGACCTGAAGTTTTTTCTGTTGAGAGAAGGGCATGTGTGTGTGTGTAATGAACTTCACCTGACTTTTCTGTCGCTCACATTCTTACAGTCATTTGAGACCATTCCCATCCTAATTCCCAGTCTGCAGCTAATTAAGAATGCACACACAGCTAGCATCCGTGGCCCACGCTGAGCTTTTAATCAGAAGGACTTTAGGGGGATATAGCCGGTGACCTTTGCCACATGTAAGCACCTTTGAGCAGCTGCCTTGAAATAAGAATGAAGGTGGTGGGGGGCTGCCCACGGGCTCTGAGTTCCCAGAGAGGATCAAGCTGTAAGTAAGCACCTTGTTTAGGAGGCTGTTGCACCCTCACAAATGTCAGAAACAAAGGTGCAGAATTAGCAGGTGCACCTTCCCAAAGACAGTAGGTAAAATTAGATCCTGGCCAGTGGGGAAGCAGGAGGACATTCTGCATAGGCAAAACCACTGTGTGCTGGGGCGTGTGAGCTTCAGACACCCTTTCCTTTCCTTCTGGGTTTAGGTGCTTAATTAGTACAATTGCTTAAATCAGAGTGAGCACATTCTACATTCTTCCTCTTTCCACACCAGGCATGTGTTTCTGCCATCTTCACAGACTATTTCAGAACCTCCTCCTGTGTTACCTGACGCTGGGACTGAGTGTTGACATTGGAGTGAACAGCGAAAGTCAGACTGTCCCGTTCCTTGGGGCCGGGCCATGCTGTGCCCACGTGTATGGGGAAGCCCGTGGGTGGTCTTCAGGCACAAGTCCTGAACTGTGCCCGAATGGGGGGAATTCACAGCCCACCGGGCACCGCCGTGACATCCCCCCTTCTTGGGTGAAGAGAATCCAACCAGGTGGTGACGTAGACGGCACATCTCCTCCTTGAGGCCTTTTGTCCCATTCACACTTGTTCACATTTGTGGTTTATCATATGCTGTCTTGTCCCAGCACGAGGGCAGGGAGCTTCTGTTCCGTTCCCTGTTGCTTCCTCAACCTCTAGAAGGAGGGAGGCACATGGTAGGTGCACAATAAATTCTTGGGTGGGTGGTTGTGAATAGTTACTTGCTTTCTTGTTCCTTTCCAGACTGTGAGCACTCTGGGGGCAGGGACGGTGCCGAGCACGTCTTTTGTAGCTCCCATCACTCCTAGAACAGTGGCCCCGGAGTTGCAGGATATGCCGTTTTTAAAAAATGAAATAACAGCTGTTTAATCCAGAAGGAGGAAGTTACTTTTAAATCATTCAACCTTAGTCGAGAAAATGTAGTTTCAGGTGAAGTGAGAGTTAGCCCCACCGCTCAAGCAGAGTATTAAAGTTTGGGCCTCTGGTTTTTGGCTCCTCGAGGATGTAATGGGGAAATGGAATGTGTATTTCGGTCTTTAAGAATTCCTTACGAAACAGTGGAAGTCACCTGTGCTCTCCTCTCATGCTCTGAAGATGCGGGGTCTCACTGTCATACAGCAGTGACCAAAGGAGGGAGGGTTTGATTGTTCACGGTCTGGGACACGACGGGAGCACTGGCACGTTGAGAGGCTCTGGGGTCAAGTCCGGTGGCATCCCGGGGTGACAGCCTGGGCCATGGTGCTGCTCTGGGGCCTTCCAGGAAAGCACAGCAGGTGGCACTGCCTGTGACGTGTGATAAAGTACGGTCCATCTGATGTGCTGAAAGAGCCCCTCACACTTCACCCCGCCCAGCTGTCGTGTGGTGGAAAGCGGTCACAGTGGCCCAGCGATCGGGGCCGCCCCGTCCATCTCTGGCTTCTACCTGACCCTCAGGCGCTGCCCTCTCCTGGCCCTGATTGTTCAGGCTGGCAGGCTGGTGGCTGGCCATTTGCTTCTGGAATTTCAGGCAAATCGAATCACATTCTCTTCTCTGCTAGAGGCTACTCGGTTAGTGCCCACTGGGACATCCCTCTGAGCATATGAGGTAATGAGAAAACCTCACTGTTGGAGAAGTATGGCTGGCAGTCACCAAGGACAGAGGGCAGGCAAGGTGGTCACCTGTGCCAGGAGGCTGTGACCTCCCGTTTGGATTAGAAATGCTCTCCTTCTGGAGTGCCTGAAATTTTTATTTATTTATTTATTTATTTTTTTTTTTTGAGACAGAGTTTCACTCTGTTGCCCAGGCTAGAGTGAGTGCGTCAGCCTAGCTCACAGCAACCTCAAACTCCTGGGCTCAAGGGATCCTCCTGCCTCAGCCTCCCAAGTAGCTGGGACTACAGACAGGCATGTGCCACCATGCCTGGCTAATTTTTTCTATATATTTTTAGTTGGCCAATTAATTTCTTTCTATTTTTAGTAGAGACAGGGTCTCACTCTTGCGCAGGCTGGTTTCCAACTCCTAACCTTGAGTGATCCGCCTGCCTGGGCCTCCCAGTGTGCTAGGATTACAGGCATGAGCCACTGTGCCCAGCCATTATTGGCCGTGTTTAATGGCTAAAGTTCTACCTGCTCTGTCTCTGCAGTAGTTTCATCCCATCTTCCCTGGGCTACTCTGTCTCTCAAAGAGTAGGCAATGGGCCCCAGAGGGCAGGTACGGGGCCTTCACTGTATTGCATCCCTGACTGTGGCCCTCTAGGAGGCCTGGTGGGGCCGGTACTCACCGGGGACCAGGGACGAGGTGTTGGAGCCAGGCCCACAGTGATGCCTGGGCAGTAGAGCCCCTGGCACTCAGCCAGGCTGGCTCTGCCACAGTAGGCCCTGGGGCAGTATAGCTGGCACTCCTCCACCTGGGAAGCCGTGGGGGCCTTTTGGAAACTGCCCTGGATGAAGAAAAGGATGAGATACCACCAAGGTTGAGGTCCTAGAAGCCACAAAAAGGGCTGAAGGCCTTGGACAGGCTGGCTGCTCTGCCAGGGAGGGAGCAGGGCAGGTCCCTCCACCCTCCCCTTGGACAGATAGGGCAGGAGAGAGAAGATGGATCAGTCCTCTCCAAGGAAGGATCCCCCAAGATACATGCGCTAATGGTAGCATTGACTTTTCAGTAGACCAAAAGTGTTTGACCACAAAATGCCCACCCTGTAAGGAGTGCTGTAACTGTGAACTAAAAATAAAATCCTAAGCCTCCTCCCACCTACCTCTTCCTACCTACCTCTTCTGCTAACTGAATGGACCCTTCTGGGCCAAGGGGACCCCAGAAATACCTTAAAAAGGAGTTGCCAGCCATGATGTGATGGAAGAGGGAAAGCACAATTACAAATGCACATTATTTCTCTTTATAAATATTCATGACTCCTATAGCTTGTTCAGTGTGCGTGTGTTTGGCCACCCCGCTTAGTATAAAATCTTACTCCTTTTTTCTATCCTTTGAAGCACTTGTCCCTGGCTTCTGGCCAGGGGGCTGTTGGAATGGCCACCCAACAGGCTGCTACCCTTTATGAGAAATAGAGCTCTCCTTTTTCTAAAGTATAAACCTCATTTTCTTTAAATTAACATAACTATGATTCCTTCATAGCAGATTTTGATGGCAGGAGGGAAGAGAGACCAGAGGAGCGAAGACCATCTGAAAAGGTGTGTGCCTGGGGGTGAGGGATGGTAGCTGAGTTGCGTGGAGGAGACGCTGTCCCACTGGCAGCTGCACCTGCACGTGGCCCTCCAGCTCCCACAGGCCTGGGATACTGTTCCTGTGACCTTCTGTCTAGCGCCCTAGTAGGAACCAGCTGTGGGAGTGTGAGCCATTCAGCCCTCATCTGAGTGGAGGCGGGGACTGGGGTGTGGTCCTGTCATGGTGAAGGGAAGTTGTCCCTCCGGACCACTAGTACAGGCCAGTGGCCCCTGGGCCTCCTTGGCAGAAACTGAGAGACACCAGCTGTAGGGTTCCAGGGGAGGGTCTCACTGCAGGCACAGGGTGGACAACAGGCCCTGGGCTGGGCAGTAGTGCTAGGCAGACATGTCACGGGGCCAGCTAGCTTTGTCTGGCTGCAGAGTTTTCTTCCTGGGGATTCTTGGCACCAGAGATGACCTGGACCGTGGGAAGGGGTGTGGGCACTAAGGTCCAGTTTCTTTCCACGCCTCTAACGTGGGCCTGGTGCACAGCAGGGACTCAGGAAACGTGTGGAGTTGAGGGGCTGCTGCTGGCCGGGCCCAGGCTCTGCGTGCGCCTCCCTTATGAGGAGCACAGATGCCGGCAGACCTGAGGTGCTCTCTGTGCACCTGGCCTGGCTGCAGGATTGTCATACCTAGAGGAGGGGGCCCAGGCCGGAGGCTGCGCTAGGCCTCATGGAGGCCTCCCTATGGGTCAGAAGAGGCTAATGAATCCTACACATCTGGGACCCATGGGTGGTCCTGGGCTGGGTGGTCATGGTCGCTGCACGGTGGGCCACTCTGTGGGTCTGTGCCACCCACCCTGCCTACCTCCTCCCACCTGTCAGGACTCACATGGTGTCTACATTAAGTCCTGGGCTCTCAGGGAAGACGGGGCAGATGGTCGGTATCTGCCACATCACGTTAGTACTGGATGCTGGAGCCTGGCTGGGTTTGTGTCCCAGCTCTGCCATCTGGAGACCCCTCCTCATTCTGGAAGGGAAAGCTCTGCTGGGGAGGGGGCACTGGGCAGCGCCCTCAGGTGAGGGCGCTGAGGATGGTTGAGTTCCAGCTATAATAATAAGGGAGAATGATGGTGCTTCTTGAGAAGGAAGGAAAGATTGTGGCTAAAAACATAATTAGCTCTTTGGGCAGCAACAATTCCTCTCAGTTCCCCTGTGTGGAAAGTGTGTGATACTGAAAAAAGGGCACATTCTGTGACTTGTCCTGCCTGGGGCTTCATGTCATTTCCTTGCATAATCACTAAGTTCCTCCATTGATAGGAGCTTCCAGAGATAGCAGTAGCAGAGCAATGGGGCATTTGTGCAACGTCACTTCTCCCTCTAAATGGTTAGAAATACAGTCCCGTCCCAAGGACAGGGCAGCGGTGTAGGAAGGTGCTTCAGGGGTGCTCCTGCCCTCACATTTCCTTGGGACTTCTCCTGCACTTTAGAAACTTGATGTACTTGTAGATTAACATCTACAGTTTTGAAACTAATATTTATAGACTTCAAAGGCATTTTAAAATAAAAAAAATTAAATTTATTTGATAAAAGTCTTTTAATGGAGAAGGATGCAGAGGATTTGCAACACTGAGGACTTCAGGGAGTCTTTATTAGACTGTGTGCACCTAGGGCCTCCCCGCTGGGCATCGCTGGTTGCTGAGGACCACGTGACATTACATGAAGGAAGCCAAAGACTGGCCTTGCTGCTTTTGGAAACATGAAATGGAAAGGTAAAGTCCTCCTGCGTGTTTTATCAGAACTTAAACTATTCCTGTGCCTTCCTCCCTGGTGGCGGAAATAACCAGACTTTAGGCTCAGATTGTCATAACAGAACTTCCAGGACTAGATTGTGTCCCACATGACTTACTTTTAAATCTTGTTGGGTAAAAATACAAAACAAAAACACAAGCAATTTTGTTTTAAGCCCGCTATTTTTACCGATTAGCTCTCTATAGGCCAAGAGGTGAAATATAACCCTAGAGGAGCAGTTCCCACTCTCCGTGCCCTGACTCTGGAGCATGTTTGTCCTTAGCGGGGACAGCTGCACAGACATGTGTGGGTTTCCCCTTCATTTAAGTAGGGTTATGCTTCAAGCAAGACTCTCTGTAAACTATCAGTGTCACATTTCTCCTTCTTTTAGTGGAACTTGTGCCTATAACTCTAGCAACTCCAGGAGAGAATCCCATGTGATTATTTATACCGGGGCTCCTAGGCACGAGGTCACCGCAGAGGGGAAGGCAGATGGACATGGACGGGGGATGCGGGGTGCTCCTGGCATCTAGGCTGAGCTGAGAGGGGTCAGCAGGGCCCAGATCTATCCCAGCCTTCAGTGGGCAGGGTCGTCTTTTTCCAGGACATCCAGGGAGGCCAGATCCCTCCTGTGTCTGAACCCAGGGCCAGCACCCCCACCCCCATAACTTCCCGGCCCACTTGAGCATATGAGGCTGTTTGAATCCCACATACCTGGAGCCCGAGGGGAATTTCAGCCCTAAGCAGCCTCTGTGAACCCATCCCCTACCACTGCACAAAGTTCATGGCAGAGGGAAAGCCTGGGAAAGAGAGGTGAGCCAGACCCCGGGGTGGGGTCTCTGTAGGGTCTGACAGTCCCAAAGACTCTCTGTAATGACCGGGTTATGAAAACAAGGTACAGGGACGGACCTTGGGGGGAGGGTGGGTCTGCAAGCCACTGTCAGGCTCCTCCATGCCTATCCTTTCAAGGAGCCATGCTCAGGGAGAGCGCCACTGGCCCCTTACCTGCACCCCCACACCCCATAGACAAAGCCACCAGCACTAATGAGAAAAAAACACGTCTATTAGGAACATCAGGAAGCAATACATGTCTTGGTAGGAGGAAGTCATTAGCACATAGAAGATGTGATACCATGAGACAAAACAGCTCCTCTCTGAATGAACCAACTTTTTCTTGGAGCAAACTTCCCACCAGGAAAGGCACAAGCAGCATGATCCGGTTGAGCAGACAACCATGTTGGGCGACAGTGAAGGTGGCCCGAGGCTCTTGCCACCCTTAGCTCATGCTGGTAGGAACTGGCTGAGGGCACCAGCTCCTTGAGTGGAGAGGCCCACCTGCTGTCCCTGTTTTGGACCTCCCTGTTCTTTCTAGGATGGCTGTAGCCTATGGTGCTGGTGTAGTGACCACAGGTCACATCTTGCATCACTCTCTTTTGCTCTGGGTGGAAGCGTTCCCTAGGGTAGCAGGAATACCCATGTGCCGGGGCCTGGAGTTCCTCCTTGAGATAATTGAACTCCAAGGGACTAAGTCCTTGCCAAACCCCACTTTCTCCACTAGGATCTGTCCAGCTAGTGTAACGAGTGCCTGGACTTGAGCAGCCCTGCTGTGCATGGACACTCTTCATGTGGCCGGCCCTGGGCTCTGGGCTGGGGCTGACCCAGGCTTGCCCTTCTGCAGGGGATCTTCCTGCCTTTTGCCCTTTTTACTGGGCTTCAGGCACTGCAGAAAGTGTTCCCTTTACTGAAGCAGCTTTCTTCTGTAAGTTTTCTGCCAGAAAATGACATCTTCCCTGACCCGGCAGCATGGCTCATTCCACTGTCTTGAGAGGTCCTTGGTCCTGCAGACCTTTGTTCTTGCTCTGCTAGTTTGGGCCTCCCCCAGGGCTCTGTCTTCTCAGTAGGGCCAAACTTCTCCGTCTGACTCTTCCAGTGCACCTTGACTTTTGAGCTGCTGGGCTCCTGCTGCCCCTGGCTGCTCCCTCCCTTCTATGCGGGCTCACATAGCCCCTGGGAGGATGACCTTTCCCTACAGGACACACAAATGGAATAGGACAGAGGGACCTGAGAAGGCAACGTGTGTGCGGGGCATGTCAGTGTGGCAGCCTGGAAAGTCAGGCCAGTGGCACAGTATTGGTGGAGGATACCAGTGGCAGCACCTTGAGGCTGGTTCTCTGACAGTCTTTTTTGACCTCTAGTGGTCACAGGCTCACATGACAATGCTGAAGAGAGGAAAGGAGAGAAAAATTCATTTTTGAGTGTTTATAATGCTAGGCACTGGAAAGCTTTCCATTAGTCCTCGTAGGAGCTCTCTGAAGCAATAGTCATTATTCTCTTCATTTTACAGGTGAGGAAACAGAATCAGAAATGTTAAGTAACTTGTCCAAAGTCAAAGATCAAATGAGTGACGAGCTCTAGGATTAGATATCAGATTTGTCTATTTCCAAAGTCTAGGCTTTTCCTTCTTTCTTTCTTTTTATTTTTAGAGACAGGGTCTTGCTGTGTCACCCAGGCTGGAGTGCTGTGGTGCAGTCATAGCTCACTGAAGCCTTGAACTCCTGGGCCGAAGCCATCCTCCTGCCTCAGCTTCCCTAGTAGCTGGGACTACAGGCACATGCCACCATGCCTGGTTAATTTTTTTATTTTTTGTATAGATGGGGTCTTGCTATGTTGCCCAGGCTGGTCTCGAACTCCTGGCCTCAAGCGATCCTCCTGCCTTAACCTCCCAAAGTGCTCACAGGTGTGAGCCACTGTGCCCAGCCTGGGCTTTTCCTTCTTGGTAGGGGTTGTAGTTGTTGGGTTTGGTGTGGTAGGTCCTATTGGCAAAGGGAGACTGAAGCTTCAGGAGAAATAAGGGAGAAATTAAGGCAGTTTTAGAGAGCAAATAGGGTCTCTCAAAGGAATGACCCTAAAGTAGGTAGAAAGCAGGTTACCTAGGGCGAAGGGGCAGCAGAGAGGATGGTTGGTTCTGATTAAAGCTTAATTATTATATCTCCTGACCACTGACAGGGAAGTTGGCAGGGCACGGGGCAAGTTACTAAGAGGAAATGGTCCAAGCTTTCTAACATTTTCTCCTAGTTTTCTGTCAGCAGTCCTTTCTGGGCAGAGACTCAACTCCTGCTTTGCCATTAAAATCTGGGCACAAATAAGGACTTGATTTAAGGGAGCAGGCTGGCTATCGAGAGAACCTTTGGCTCTGTCCTTCCATCTCTCCTCTGGTGATAGGACATTGCAGCTTAGTGGAAGGAACACCCAAGCAGGAGTGAGGAGGCCTCTGATGAAGGGAACAGAAACGGCGGTAGTGATGCGGAGAGGTGTGGTAGGTACAGTGACATTTGTTTATTCACAGAAGGCAAGTACAGATTATTTTCCCAGGGGAGCCTGAGAAGTGTCCTCAGGGAGGGAGTGCGGGTAGCCCCAGAGAGCTGGCCTGTCGGGCAGTGTCAGTAAGGATCGGAGCTGTTTCCTGATCTTTGGCTTCCAGGGCCCTGTGGCCTGTGGCCTGTGTTTTTGTGGTTTACAGCAACAGGGCGGGAAAGCAGGCAGCGTTTTCTTTTGCTCCGCTTTGGTGGTGTACTTGGCAATAAACAAGGGGTTCAGCTTTGCAAGTCGAAAGTCTTGGATATTTAACTCTTCTGGATTCTCAGGCTCCTCCGGGAACTTTGTAGGCTCTGCCTTCACTTTAGTCTTAGGTTCCTCACATGCAAGGAAAACCTTGTTCTTCAGCTTGTTTTGGATCCAGGGATCAGTTGAGGCACAAAGGATTAATGTTTCTTTTAGCTGCATTGAAACAAAGGCCGTAGGGCTGGCTCACTTGGGGCTTAGGCTGGGAAGAGAAGGGACACCCAAGTAGCCACAGGCCTTTATGGCCCCAAGGAATGAGGTCAAGGGACAGTGTCTGAGGGCTCTCTGTTGCCCTCTGTTCCTGACAAACAGCAAATGGTGACATGGGTGGGACAGGCTTGGAGAAGGGGTAGAGGAGAGAGGAGGTGGGCAGGAATGCCTTACGTTCTTCTTCACAGCCTGGTTGTCTTCTGTATCCAGCATGTCCAGGAGCAAGTGGAACACTGGTGGGCCGCGGATCCCCAGGACGCCCTGGCAAAGGCAGAGTGAGAGGGCCTGAGTATCCAGCCCCGGGAGGACGCCCTATACTCTTTCCCTTTCTAGTCCCTTTGTGAGACCCTGCAGCCTCAAGACAGGGGGAGATCTGGTTTCCCAGCTGAGATATCCCTTTCCTTGCCATTTGGGACCACTGCGTGGGATTTCAGTGCCCATAATTTGCCAGAAAGAATCAAGACAATTTTTGCAGTATCTAAGCAACACCCCGCACACCTACCTCCTGTCCCTTAGCCCCCCGACCCCCAACCCTGAAGGAAAGGCTACCTTAACTCTTGGTAGGGCTGGAATTCTAAAATAAACAACCTCCCCAAACTTGACAGCCTTTCTTCCCCTCAGTGACTCTGTTCAATCGCCAGCTCCTTGTGCTATCAACACATCTCTGGAATTGGGTTGGAGAAGCAGAGGCCACCTTACCAGAGAGATGACTGCCTCCTTGCGTGCAGTGACATCTGGGTTCATCAGTTGCCTGGGTTGGAGGGAGTGAGCATGTTGTGGTTCAGTTAAGAGGTACGGGGAGTGGGAGTGAGGCTGGTTGCTTTTTAGGCCCAAGGTGACCTGGGCATAATGCTGGTAAGTAATGGTCATTTCATTCATTTCCCTCTCTTGTTTCTCAGGTCAGAAGAGGGGCTGGCAGTGGGGAAAGACACCACAGTTTGCCAGGAGGCACTAAATGGTGATCAGAACTCATATCTGTCCAGAACTTCACCTTTTAAAAGTTCTTTTCATGGATGAACTAGAGTTTTACAGCAACCTTGAGTGGTAGGTATTATTAGCCTCTTTTTATGATTAAAAACCCAGGGGTCAAAGAGTGACTTGGTCAAGGGCACAGGCAAGAGAGAGCTGGGAACCTCTCATTGACCCCCTGCCCCTTCCCACTGCCTAGGATTTGGCCCCGGCAGCTCCCAGCCCAGGGCACTCACGCCTCCACTAACTTCGTCATCATGGGCTTCATCTTGAGCTCTTCCACAGTTGCGGCCACAGCCTGCCTCATAGCCTGCAGAGGGATCACAGTGGGGCAACAGAGAGAGGGGATGCAGAGGTGTACATGTAAGTGCTTCGCAGACCTTTTGAAAACTTACTTGGCCCTCCATAGAGTCCCTGCTTTGAGTCTGGTGGAGGAAGCAGACAAGTAAACAGGCAATTGCAGGACTGTGTGGGATGCACATAGGAGGGTCTCCCAACTCAGTCTTGGGTGGTGGAAAGATTTCTTGGAGGAAGCGATGCCCCAGCTGAAACTTGGAGGGTGAGTGGGAGTTCATCAGGCAGGGGGTTGGGGGCAGGCAGATTTTAGGGGCGGAGGGGAGAATGTGTACAAAAGCCTGGAGGCAAGAGAATGTGCGGAGGGATGGGGAGTTGAACATAGTTGAGCTTCATGCGGTGACCAACCGGACTCTTAAGAGGGCCTCTGCGTAATGACACTGTGACACAGCTAAGTCAGGACACGGTCGTGCTACGCGTAGCTGGGGTGTGGCCGAGGGGGACAGCGATGAGAGATGAAGCTAGGGAGGTAGGCAATGTAACACATCCTGAGGGCATTGGGAGCCAGTGAAAAGTTTCATGCAGAAGTAAGACAATCTCATCTGCATTTTAGAAAAATGTCTTTAGAAATGCTGCGATCAGCTTTATAATGAGCCATAATAAAGATACAAGCAAGGGGACATACAGGAAGGCAGGATTGATTCTGATTGGTCATCTGGGAAAGCTTCCCATAGGAGGTGTCGTTTGGACTGTTCTGGAAGGAACAATATAGTATTGTAATAGGAAAAAGAGAGGGGTTACTCATCAGTAGGAGTGAATAGTATGAGGCAGTTTTTTTTACCTCACAGAAGCGGGAGGGACAACTTGGCATTTTAAGCTGAGACAACTGCCTGGGCAAAGGCGATGTGGCTTGTAAACACGGACTGCGTTAGTTGCACAGGGAGTGTGTTCGGGCGAATGTGATGCTTTGGGGTGGTAAGAACCAAGCTGGGAGAGGTGTCCAGAGAAGGGGAAGGAGGCAGGTTTGGACTGTCTGGGCTTGGGGGCTTTGGTCTCACTTACGATGAAGGGTTCATTGTATATCTTCCTCCTGAGCAGGTCAAATGTGAGTTCCTCTAGTCCCTGTGCCTGGATCTGTTCCAGCCCGATGGTCTTGAGCATCCGGGTGGCTTCAAAGCGGTCCTGAGGTCAGGGGTGGGGGAGGTGTGAGAGATGAACTCCCTTCTTCATTCCCCAACCCTGTCGTAGTACTGGGAAAGGAAGGGTCCGAGGCAGCCCAGAGCTTACCTCGAGGACACTGGAAGAACACAGCTGGTCCAGGATGGCCCTGATGACTGTGGCTGAGTACACATGCATCATCTTGACCAGCATCCTGAGTGCCTGTGAGGGACAGGGTGGGGCAGAGTGTACAGGGCCTAGAAGCATCTGGATAGCTAGGTGGACTTGAGGGCTGAGCCTAGAACTGGTGAGGAATGTGTGGAGTTTTTTTCTCTTGCCTCTTGAGTGAGAACACAAGTTTTACATGTATACATATGTGCACATACATTAATGAACACCCATACCTATCAAATACACACACACACATGCACACTTATCTGTGCACATGATCCCATACTCAGACACATTTACAAACACACAGAGGACCCTGCAGTGCCCTACCCCCAGGATGCTAGGATCCAGATCCCACTCAGTTCAGACTGGCCTCTGTTTCCTCAGTCCTCCCCAGGGAGCCCAGCCTCCTGTCCCTCACACCTTCATCCGCTGGGTCTTGGGCCCTTTGCACAGGGACTGCAACAAGAACTCTTGGGCCATGTTGCTGTGGGGCTTCAGGAAACCCAAGCACAGGGCTGCCTCCAGGGCCATTTCATTCGATGACTTCTTTATCAACATCTGCAGCACAGGTACCAGCTTCTCTTTATCCCCAACTGGAGTCCTCTAAGAGGGAGGGAGACAGAAAGGGAAATGGGTTGGGATGGGGCTATGTTGTCAACCAGGCTTTGTGCTTTTTTAAATTTAAATTTAAATTTTTTAGAGATAGGGTCTCCCTCTGTTGCCCAGGCTGGGGTGTAATAGCATGATCATAGTTCATTGCAGCCTTGAACTCCTGGGCTTAGGCCATCCTCCTGCCTCAGCTTCCCCAGTAGCTGGGATTACAGGCACACAGCACCATGCTGGGCTAATTTTTAATTTTTTTGTATAGATGGGGTCTTGCTATGTTGCCCAGGCTGGTCTCAAACTCCTGGCCTCAAGCAATCCTCCCACCTCAACCTCCCAAAGTGCTGGGATTGCAGGCATGAGCCACTGCCCTGGCCAGGCTTTGTGCTTTATAAGAGGACAGTGCTTCCAGACCATTATCCTTCCTCCCTAACATGAATCTCACGCCATCAGATCATTTCACCCATACTATCACCTACTCACACCTAGGTCATACATATCTCCTCATTTCTCTATGCTTTATCTCAGGGATGGATAAGTGCTCCTCTCTTTAACACTTCTTAATGTCTTAATTCTTGGCATTTAAAATAATAATACATGAAAGTGATCCAACACCTCTCCTCCGATAACCATGTCCTCCACTCTGCCTCAGCCACTAATCCCTCAGAGAGGTCGTTACCCACAACTGCAGCCTCTCCACAATCTCCATTTCATGGGTCCCTCTCTCTGACTGTCACCTGTTTTTCCAGCTCACTTCCCAATGCCAACAATTGTTGCTCCACAAAGGACTAACAATCTGTTGAGCCTGCCATCGCTCCTCACCTCCTGCCCTCTTTACCCCGCTTGAATTCCATGGTCCTGCTATAGCCACACCCCTGCCTCGCTCTTAAGTCCTTTACCCCTCTTGCTTCGTTGTGCTCCCTTGACAGAACTGCAATCCTGGTCAAATCCAACCCTCCACTTACTCTGTGCCTGCATTTCCCGGAGAAAAACACACAGTCATGATGACTGATCTTGCTGTAAATGCAGAAACACAAACCTCACGTAACCGTTGATGCTGCCTGGTAATCACACTGTTTTTCCCTGGGCGATTCTCTTTCTCACTCTTCTTAATTCACACCCTTTCCTCTGGAACCTCTAACATTTATTCCTCTTTCTTGCTCTCAGCTGATCACCTTGTTTTCTACTTCACTGAGAGAACAAAAGCATCTAGAGAAGATGTTCCATACACACCTACCACTGCTCTATCCAACTTTCAACACCTGCACCCACCAAAATGGTTCCATTAAGTTAATCAGTGATTCACAAATTGTTAGATCCACATATCAATTCTCAGTCCTTATATTACTTGAGACAGTTGATTTCTCTCCTCTCCTGGATACATGTTCTTTACTTGATTTTCAGAACACCGCACTCTTGGTTTTCTCCTTACCTCATTGGCCATTTCTCAATATTGATTTTTCTTCCTCTTCTCCCTGACCTCCTAACATTAGGGTGTCCCAAATCTCAGTGATCTCATCTAGTTTAGTGACATTAAGTGCTATCTGCATGCTAACAACTCCCAAATTTCTTTGTCTAGTTCAGACTTTTTCATAAATTCCAAATTGTATATTTAACCGTTTACTTGCTATCTCCCTTGGAGTTCCAGTAGTTCTCAGACATAACTTGTCCAAAATTGGACTTCTTTTTTTTTTTTTAATTTGTGGTTTTTTGTATTTGTTTTTATTTTTGTATTTTATGTTTATATAAAAACCGGACTTCTGCTATTACCCCCAAACCTGTTCCACCTGCAGCTTTCTTGATCTTAGTTGATGACAGTATCATCTTTTCAGTTGCTAGGCCAAAAACCTTGGCTTTATCTTTATTTCCTTATTGTCTTTTACAGCTCACATTCAACCCATCTGAGTTTTACTTTTAAAATATCTCCAGAATTTAATCACTTCTTACCAACTGCATTGTGACTGCTGTGGTCCAAGCCACCATGACCTCTCACCAGGATTGTTTTAGTAGCACCTAATTTGTCTCCCTGCTTCCACTTTTGGGCCCCCACTCCCAATCTTTTTGCAACACAGCAGTCAGAATGAACCCTTTGAAATATAAAGGTTAGATCATGTTATAACTCTGCTCAAAAGCCATGAATGGATCCTTATTTCACTGAGAGTAAAAGCCCACATACTTAAAATAGCCCCGAAGGCCATATATGAGACCTAGTCTCCTGTTAACTTCTTTAACCTGACCTTCATTTCCTATTGCTCTCTCTGTTTCTACTCCACTTCAGCCATACTGGCCTTCTTGCTGTTCCTTGACCATAGCAAGCATGTTCCTGCCTTTGTGCTGGTCCTTCTGCCTGAATGTCTTCTCTCAGATAGCCGTAAGGCTAACCCCCTCATCTTCTTTATGCCTTGGCTCAAATGCCCCTTCTAGATGAGGCCTTCCGTGTCTACTGTATTTAAAATTGCAACCCATCCCCATCCCCATGTGACACTCCTGATCACTCTCACCCTGACACATAATTTTTCTCTTATTGTATTCGTCACCTCTAACATACTGTATATATTTTCTAATTAAATTTATTGGTTACTGTGTGTCTCCCCCAACTAAAATACAAGCTCTACAAGGGCCAGGATCTTTGTCTGTTTGTTTCACTGTTGTGTCCCAAGGGCCTAGGACAGTGCCTGGCACATGGTAGCTGGTGAATGTATATTTGCTGAATAAATGGATGAATAAAGATGATTCTCTTTATTCTCACGGAACAGTGATGGGATCAGAGTAAGAGAACGCTAAAGGGGAAAAAACCGTGAGTAGTGTCAGAGGACTCTTTTGGGCCCTCTCCCCTCTAGACAGAGGTTTTATTCTAATAGATTATTTTAGGGATAATAATGATGGTTATCATTTAAAGAGCACAGGCATTGTACTAGGTGCTTTGCATACATCATCTCATTCAATCTTCTCAACCGTACTATAAGAAAATCACAGGTGCTCCTTGACTTATAATGGCACTATGTCCCGACAGACCCGTTGTAAGTTGAAAATATTTTCAACTTATGATGGCTAGGTTTATTGGGATGTAATTAACCTCATGGTAAGCTGAGGAGTATATTGAATGTGTATTATTTTTGCACCATTGTAAAGTTGAAAACTTATAAGTTGAACCATTGTAAGTCAGGGACCATCTATACTGTCAACATTTTAAAGATGAACTGGCGTTCTGAAAGTTGACTTTTCAGAGGTTGTCTGACCAGTAAGTGGTCAAGCCATATGCTTCAATTCAGCTCCAGAGGGAACTTCACGAGAACAATGACATCCTCTGTCGACACTGAGAGCTCGGTTACCTTCTTCCTGACCCACCCCCCAGCCAAACCTATCAATTACCTTGTCCTGCTCTGCCCCAATTACAGACTACGCTCCCAATCACCTTATCTTTAGGGATGGCAGCCCGGGAGTTCAGAGCCATTTGTAGCCCCGCCAAAGTCTCCAACTTTTGACCCTCCTTTTGTCCCTTCAACTGTTTGATGAAAGACTGGATCACATGCTTATTCAGGCAACCTGGACAGGGAGAGTCCTCAAGTCAGAGCAGAGCCTTAGGTACTGCTTCTCTCCGCAAGGACCCATTGAACTCTACTGTTCCTGCAAGACTTAGAGTTCCAAGTACTAGGTGCCAAGCTGTCGCCCATCCTCCCGGACACCAGAGCAGCTGGCTGAGCATGAACACAATTCCAGGAGCTCTCCTCCTCCCTCCCTCCAGCCTCTTCCCCCTTTTCACCCCATCTTCCTCTCTGTGTTCAACACGCCTAGGATAGTTCCCAGACCTTGCCAAATGGTAAGTGGGGTGTATGCTCCCCTCCCTTTTGTCCTTACCCAAAGGAGAGAGTGGCGGCACTTTCATTTTCTCACCTCCCCCAACTTCCCACCGAGGGAGAGGACATACTCACCTAGGATGGCCAGGGTTCGATAGGCCTCACACTTCACTCTCTCTGGACCAGTTTGGGCCTAATTTAAGATGCAGGTGGTAGAAACATACAGTCAGGTGATGGAATGTCAGAGATTTAGGGATTGTCTCAGTTTAACTTTCCATTTGACAAAAGAGGAAACTGAGGCCTAGGAAGTGACCTACCTATGTATGCTTAAATACAGAATGCAGGCAGGATGGTGCAGTGGAAGGAAAAAAAACTTGGGAGTTAGACATTTGTTCAAGCCTATCTGGTATCTAGTAGCCACTTCTTACCTCATTGGCCACTTCTCAATATTGATTTGTTCCTCCTCTTCTTGGATCAACTTGATGTTGATCGAGTCCCTTGGCATCTCAGAGCTTCCATTTTCTCATTAGAAAAATACAGATACTAATATCTATTCCTAGTGTTGTCGTAAGATGTAAATGAGGTTATGGATAAGAATGCGTGCTCCCGGTGGTGAACTGACATAGAAGCACGGGGTGTTTTCAGTTAAGCTAGAGACTGTACTCAGTCCCAGCTTTCAGGCTTTCCTGCATTTTCAGTCCAATGTCTTTTCTTTTAGATCAGGGGGATCTTCAGATTCCCCCCTCCGCATCTTTTAGATCCAGCTGCTATTCCAAGAGGTCAAGGGCATGAGATGGGGGCATTCCACACACTGGTGGCTCTCTCCTTACTGGACCTGACTCATCATCCTGGGACCCTGGGGAGCCTTGTCTGTGCCCGGATGCCCACACTCTACACATCTCAGACCCTGTTTCCTCCCTTCCTCAATGATACATGGCCCCCAGACTCACCACCTGCCATAGTGCCTCCATGACAAACTTGTCGCTGATGCCCAAGCACCCCAGAGCCTGCAGGAAGAGGGGTGGAGGAGAGGGAGGAGACTTTGGACACCACCCCTAGGAGTTACCATCCTCTGGACGCAGCTGGAGTTTGTACTTGGAATACTCCCGTACCCCCACCATCCACCTCAAGCAGCTTTTTATGTTCCAGCTCAGCCAACTGCTAGGTGTCCCCACCGTCCTCTTCCTTGGCCACTTCTCACCTGTGCTGCATAGAACTGCTCATCCTCTCTGGGAGAGCTCAGGCTTTCTGTGAGTTCCTGCCCATCCAAGGCAGCCAGTAGAAAGGAAGAAAGAGAAAAATATGGTTAGAGAACTTCAAACTAGGAGCTCATCCAATCCAATTCCCTTTCCTTCCCCCACTGTATTTTGCATGCAGGGACTGAAGGCTGAAGGATGGTGTGAGCCCAAGGCAGGGGCACCCGCAGGGAGGGAGTCTTTCCATTCCCTCTTCCCAACACGGTCCTGACCTTCAATCTTTGCCACTTCAAGGGGTCCCCGGTAGGCTCTAAGGGCTTGGATCCCACTTGAGGTTTTATAGTCAACTTGCTCATGGAGAGATGGAATTTTTCCATGTGGGTAGCCTCTTTGAGGTACCTGTGTGAGAAATTGCACAGGCAGTCTTTGTCCCCTTGCATCTTCCCTTCTTAGGTCGCAAGCCCACCTCTGCCACGGGACCTCAGCCCAGCTCAGAGATGGGACAAGAGGAAGACAGGCGAGGGCTCGGTGATATCCACCTGAGCCCATCCAAGCCACCCTTCTACCCCAGGGTCTTCTCTGGGACCTATAGGCTGACTTGCCCCATTCCTTGGCCCACCCCTTTCTTGTCCTTCCTCTTTTTCCTAGAAGATGTGGAGGGCGAGGAGAATAGGGAGGTGGGCAAAACACGCCTAGGGTGATCTCTTATTTTCCGCAACATCTTCTGGGCCTCCCGTTTCCCTTGCTGGCCATACAGGGTGTGCCAGTGTGTGTAGATTTCAGGCTTCTTCAAGCAGCAATAAGGGACCGAGTTCGGCTTGCTTGGGTGCTGCCTCCAGCGCTCCGGACTTGGCGGAAATTCTTCCTTTGGCATCTGGAGGGTATGAGTGGCAAAGCAGTCAGAAGGGTCCCCTAAGCCCTTATTTGTGGGAGTAGAGGGAGGAAGGGGTGAAGGGAGGGGAGGGCAGAGTGAGACAGATGCACTTCAGCCTCTCATCTGGGCTGGAGTCACAGCTGCCACCTAATCCACTGCATGACTTGCACAAGTTACTTCATCCCACCAAGGTCTCAATCTTCTCATCTGTAAAATGGAGCTAATAATTTTTGATCTGTTCCCCTCCCAAGGTGGTTGTGAAGATCAAAGGAGATCCAGATTTTGAAGCCATTGGTGATCTGCAAATCAATCTGAGTACATAGTTTGGTTAGTTGACTATCTCAAAGTTCTTTGAAAAGGTCATTGGGGCAGGGAGATGAAAAAGCAATGGGTGGGGGAGATGTGGAATCAAGGTGGGGAAAGACAGGCTATTGCTCATTGAGATATTTGAGTACCTACTGTGTGCCAAGCACTGTGCTAGGTGCTGGGTTGCAGTTATCATCCCTGCCCTCATGGAACTTAACAGCTTAGTTGGGAAAGCAGTCTCTCTCTCTCTCTCTCTCTCTCTCTCTCTCTCTCCCCCCCTCCCCATCTCTCTCTCTCTCTCTCTCTCTCTCTCTCTCTCTCTCCTTTCTGGGATGGGATCTTGCTCTGTAACCCAGGCTGGAGTGCAGTGGCACAATCATAGCTCACTGCAGCCTGAATATCTGGACTCAAGCAATCCTCCTGCCTCAGCCTCCTTAGTCACTGGGATCACAGGCGGAAGCCACTGCACCTAGCCCTAACTTTCTTTAAATAATCCATCTCTCAAACAACTTTGAAACTACAGCTCTGACTACAGTAGGGTATTTTGGGTGGGTCAGGGGCTTCCTCTGAGGATTTATCTGGGATTCATCCCTGTCTCTTCTCTGGGCAATAGGGAAAAGGGACCTCAGCCAGTGGTTCCCAACTTGGTGACTGAAATCATAATAAGGGTTCTCAAGTGATGGACAAGATTTCAGAAAATGGAGCATTGACTCATGGTGAGTAGGGTTGCCAGATTTAGCAAAAACAAAAACAAACAAAAAACAGGGCATCAAATTGGATTTGGATTTCAGGTAGTGAATGAAATATTTGGGACTTTTTTTTTTTGAGACACAGTCTCACTGTGTCACCCTGGGTAGAGTGCAGTGGCGTCATCATAGCTCACTGCAGCCTGAAACTCCTGGGCTCAAGCAATCCTCCTGCCTCAGCCTCCTGAGTAGCTGGGACTACAGGTGCGCACTACATGCCCAGCTAATTTTTCTGTGTTTAGTAGAGACTGAATATCGCTTCTGCTCAGGCTGGTCTTGAACTCCTGATCTCAAGCAATCCTCCAGCCTTGGCCTCCCAGAGTGCTAGGATTATAGGTGTGAGCCACCTCGCCTGGCCTGGGACATGTTTGTACTAAAAAAAATTTGTTGTTTACCTGAAATTCAAATTTAACTGGGCATCCCATATTTTATCTGGCAACTGTAATGGTGAGGCCCCTGTGTTACCTAATATTAGTAAAAGTTACTTCCATTAGCAGTCACTCCCTGCATAACCCATGCTTTATAGACTTTGTCTCATAGCATCTCTACAAACGGAGGTTGGGCTGTGACAAAGGAAGCTCCTGAGGCCCAGAGATGGAAAGTGCCTTGTCCAAGGTCACAGAGAATTAATGGCAGCTCTGGGTGAATGTCAGTGTTCTGTGAGCTGGTCTGAACAGGAAGGGACAATTTGCTCCCCTCCTACTTTGACACAGCTCTCGGGGTGGCAAAAGTTAGGAGTCTTACCTGGTAGCAGGACAGAGGCAGGTGAACAGGAGCTGTAGCTTTTCTGAGTTCTGGCAAGAGGGGTAAGAGTGTGTGTGGTACAAATGAGACAGCAGTTGCAATGGTGGGTTAAAGAATCATTCATTCAGCATTTAGAGAATATTAGTACCAGGTATTTCACCAGGCACCAGAGGGCTAAGGAAGGCATAATTCCTGTCTTTGAGGGGCTCATAGTATTCTTGTTTCCTGCTACTAAAAATGTGTTCCACGGAACAACAACATCGCCATGGCCTGGGGGCCTGCATTCTCCAAATGCAGAACCTCAGGTTCCACCTGTGACCTACTGAATCGGAGTCTTAATTTTGACAAATCCCTAAGCGACTCCTTTGTATGTTGAAGTTTGAGAACCTCTGGTCTAGCAGGGTGTTCTCAGCCTTGGCAGCACATTGGAGTTATTAGAGGGAACTTTTAACATGCCTAGGCCCTACATCAGATGAATTCAATCAGATTCTGTGGGGATGGGGCCTGGGCATTCTGGAAACCTCCTCTGAAGATTCTAGTGTGCCGCTCAGAGTGAAAACCATTGGTCTCATCTGGGTTCTGTAACCTGAGCGTACATTAGAATCACCTGGAGACCTTGTTGAAACAGATTTCTGAGACTCATCCCCACAGCATCTGATTCACTGGCTCAGAGGTAGAGTCTGAGAATTTGCGCTTCCAACAAGCTGCTGCTGGTCCTGGGACCACATTTTGAGAACCCCTGGTCTAGCTGGTGAGACAGAATGATTCTTAGTGATTAATGGAGGGTAACAAGGTAGATGTAGGCACAGGTGGTACAGATGAGGGGCACCTAACCTGGCTGGGAGGATCAGGGAATGTTTCCCAGAGGAGACTGTACACAGTGGAGTCTTCAGTACAAGCAGGAGTTAGCCAGAAAAAAGGTAAGGGGAAGAGCATCGGGCACCTGGAATACCCTGTGCAAAGACTCGGAGGTGTGCGAGTTGGGGTGGAGAGCAGGGTGCAGGTGTGGGAGCGGGAGCTGGGGAGACAGCTGGTGTCCCATCGTAGGGGGCCCTGTGGGTCCTACTGAGGAGCTGGAGCCATCACAGTGTCCAAGAGCCTGCCCTGCCCTTTCCCATGGATTTACTGGACTCATCCAGACCCTTGCTTGGGAGTGGGAGCCTGGTAGCCTTTCTTTTTCAGGCCCCTGCCCCTAGCTCCTTTCCTGTCCATTATAGCCTCACCTTTGGTCCTGTTTGGATATTTTGGCCATGGGAACGTGAACATCGACTTGGAGATGTCAAGGACGTAGGCTGGTTTTTCAGAGGCCACCTTCTTCTTCTCCTCCTCATGGTAGGGGACCTCAGCAGCAGGAAATACAGGGCTGTCGGGGGAAGGGGGGCGCAGCTGGAGGACATGCGTCATCTGTGCCATAAGAGGGACTGGTAAGGTGTCCAGACCTCTGGAGGTAGAAGCTTCCAAGTGCTGAGCAACCAGATTGCTTTGGTAAATAGAACACACAAGTTCCATTCTCAAGCCCCCCCTGTCTACTGGCCTGTGGACTTGAGCTAGTCACATTACCTCTTTGAGCTTCAGTTTCCTCATCTGAAAAGTGAGAAAGTCATGCCTGTCTGGCTAACTAAAGGGGGCTATGATGAGACATAATATGGAAAAAAAAATCCAAGCATTGGTGAACCGTCAAGTTCAAATAGGCCCATGTGAGGGTCAGGGGTTGTTCTTAGGATTGGTCATCAGGAAAATGATGGGCAAGTCCCTTTATACGCACACCTGGCAAGAGACTGAATTCTTATCTGTGGTATAAGGAGCTGCCTTTCATTCCTCCTACTTCTGCATATGCTGTTCCCTCTACCTGTCAGTTCTTTCCCTTCCTTTTTTCTTTCTTTCTTTTTTTTTTTAGAGACAGGGTCTTGCTCTATTGCCCAGGCTAGAGTGCAGTGGTGCAATCATAGCTTACTGCAGCCTTGAACTCCTGGGCTCAAGTGATCCTCCTGCCTCAGCCTCCTGAGTAGCTGGGACTACAGGCATGTGTCAACAAGACCTGATAATTTTTTTCAATTTTTTTTGTAGAGATGAGGTCTCGCTCTTGCTTAGGCTGGTCTCGAACTCCTGGCCTCAAGTGATCCTCCTGCCTCAGCCTCCCCAAATGCTGGGATTACAGGTATGAGCCACCATGCCCAGCCCCTCTCCTTCCTTTTCTACCTGTTAAAATGTTCCTCAAATCTTTCAAAGTCTACCCAAATGTTATCTCATCTCTGGAGTCTCTCTTCTCCCCCAGGCTCCCTCCCCACCCCACAGTGTGACCACTGCCTTTTGTACAGTCTCTTCCCTGTGTTTGTCATATGTTTAATCTGCTCATAGGTCTGTCTTCCTCACTAAACTGTGAGCTGCCTAAAGGTAACGATTATGGTTTGTGGCTTATTTACCCCTCTCTTTCAGCCCCCACCCCCAGTGCCTGGCACACAGCAGGCAGCTCACTGTAGCAAGAAAGCATGGGTCACTAAGTTGTTAAACCAGGAAACTGACATCATGTGCTCTGGTGTGATGCGCTGAGAAAGACATCATCCATGTGGTATTCCTACCAAAAAAGTTTCACTTGAATCTAATCGTGAAGAAATAGGCAAATCCGAGTTAAGAAACATTCTACAAAAATCTGATCTGCACTCCTAAAAAATATCATTGTCCTTAAAGACGAAAAAAGTATGTTAAAGGACACTAAACAGGCATGACAGCTAAATTCAATACATGTACTTAATTCGATCCTGGGCTTAAAAAAAACAGCTATAAAGGACATTATTGGGACAACTGGGGGAATTTGATTATGGACTGTATATTGTGTCATTGTTAAGTTTTCTGAGTATGCTACTCATTCTGTGGTTATGTAGTATGCCTTGTTATTAGGAGATACATACTGAAACTTTTAGGGCTGAAGTGATATCACACCTGCAACTTACAAATGGTTCAGAAAAAAATTGTATGTACTGACCATACACACACACACACACACACACACACACACAGATAAAGCAAATGTGGTAAAATGTTAATACTTGAATCTAACTGGAAGATATATGGGTGTATGCTCTCAAATTTCTGTAGGTTTGAAAATTTTGCAAATTAAAGGTGGGGGGAAAAAAGCATGGGCTTTGTCATTAGACCTGGTGGCTTTAAATCTTAATTGTAAACCTTCTTCTCTGACTTTATTTTTCTTTGAGCTGCAGGACTTTGGGAAAATCATTGCCCTCTCTTGCCAAGGGTTTTCCTGACTACAAACAGGGTTAAAAATAGCACCTACCCTGTGGGCTTATGAGGCTGAAAAAGGATAACGGATGTGAGGAGCTGAGCCAACACCTGGCCTGCAGTGAGCACTTGGCCGTTAACTACGGCTGTGACTATATATGTTATCAATGTATATTTACATGAAGAGACACAGAGATGGGAAGGTTGGAGTAGTCCCACCTTAAAAGTCCTAGTGCAGTCGTGGAAAATCACAAAATACCTCATTCTCCTTATCTGAAAGACTTGAGGCATTTAGAATTGCCATTAATTCCATTATGGGGACACAAGTGGTGGTGTTCCACCAGAGATAAGGGCAAGGGTGGGCTCAGGGGGAAAGGCCAACCCAAGTCTGAGGAAACAGGGAGGCGCTGTGGCAGGGAGTGAGATAAACTCTTGGCTACTTGGGGGTGGGGATGTGATGATGGTTGTCCCCTGCACCTCCCCAGAGTGGATGAGTCACTTAGTTACTTTAACCTCTCTGCCAGCCCATGCCTCCTCGGAGAGCTTTTGCTGTCAGCCCTGTTTACCGGGCAGGGCCATGGCCCCCAAATCCAGGCTGGACAGCAGATGTGTGGAAGCCCCTGGACCCCTGCACGCTTAATGCTCATGGGAAGGAGGGTTCCCAGGGAGGAAGTCAAACCAAGAGCCAGCTTTGTAACTGCAATGAGAAGTTTAATGGAAAGCTGATTTTTCATATTTGCCTGTCAGCCCTTGTGAGAAGCAGAGATGGGGGCTCAGGAGCTCAGTCTTCCTTCTTTCTTTGCCTCTGGAGGCACACTGACTTCCTTCCTGGTCGCAGAGCCATGGCCAAGCCAAGGAGCCTGAAGCTTAGAGCGTAGAGATTTCCTTTTGACAAGGCAGAGCCTCAGGAGCTTGTGCAGGCTTGAGGTGGGGGAGGCTTTTGTAAGTGCTGCTGTGCGGTGGAATCTGTGCCCTCCATGAAGGGGCTGGAGGCAGGGGATTGGGAGGAAGCCTCCCAAGCTGGTTAGGACAAGAGCAAGCAAGCAGCAGGAGAGTTTGTGCAAGTTCACGTTCAAGGTGCCCTCCATCCTAGCTCATCTCCAAAGAGTTGATGTACTCCCGAACCCATTTCTTCTCTGGGTTGGCACACACCTGGCGGTTCTTTCGGGTGATAAAGCTGTGGGAGAGAAGAAGAGGGTGAGAGCTTGTCAGCACTGGGACAGTTTGGAGGATGAGGTGGATTAGACATAAAGGCAGATAATGATGGTACTGGGGTAGGGCATTTTCAGATCTCCATGAGATTTTTTTTGTGGCCTTGAAGGAGAGGACATTTCCTGCACTGTTGGATCAAAGGGCTCCAAGCCAGAAGCAAATTTGTATGCATTTTAACTCTCATACAAACACAAAAGCTAAGGGGATTTGGAGCCTTGGAGCTCAGGGTTGAGTCAACCAACCACTAGCCTTTTCTCATCACTTCCTCTGTTCCAGGCCCTGTGCTGGATGCTCAAGATGCAGAGAGAAGAAAGTGTCCCCCAAGAACAGAGTCATGACAGAAGTACTTAAAAGAACATACGATTTGACTTTAGACAACACCGTGCCTGGCACAGAATAGACACTCAACCAGTGAATACATGAATAGAACTATGCATGGGTGGGTGGGTGAAAGAAGGACATGAACTTGATTGAGTCTTGATTGCACCACTTACTAGTTGGATCGCTGTGTGAAAATCATTTAGGGCCTCTGAGTCTGTTTGCTAACCTCTAAAATGTGGATAGGAATAATTCCTGCTTTTGCACAATTGTTCTGATGCTCAAATGATAACATGTGTGAAGTTTTGAAAAATACCATTAATATGTTGTTGTTGTTAGAATGCTGTGAGACCACTGCTTTAGGGTGGCTCAGAGCAATGTGAAACCAGAGGTCCTGGTACTGGACACTGTGGCTCAGAGAGACTGAGGATTCTGAGATGTTGGTAATGTCAAAGCATGTCTACCAATGGACCAGCCACCATGTGGACATCTGTGGGAGTTAGAGGCCTTCTCTCTACAGGTGTTGATGCTATAAGCTGGAATTACAAAAGGTGAGGGCCTGTCTGCTGGGAGGCATGGGGCCTTGCTCGCAGTGCTGTCAATTAACATGTTTCTTCTAGATCAGCCCTGCCTCCTTGGCCCTTTCTCATTTTGGCTTTTCTGTTAGGATATTTTCATGCACATTTTTTTTTTTTAATTTAAGCATTGATTTTGCTTAAGTTAGAACACCAGATAAAACATTTCAGAGGTTCTTGTAGGAAGAAAATTAACTATTTATTATAGTATAGCTGTCCAGAAATTCATTTTTTAAACCTTATTGAGCCACACAGTATGCCTCATTATTATATATCACAACAAAGGAATTCTGTTTCAAAAGAACACAGGAAATTTATAATTCAGCCTTTGCTTTTGTGATTACTATCATATTTTTAAAAATATAAATGTACTCCCTATGTTGAAGTATTATGCTCAAATATGTTCTGATTTGCTATGCACCTACCTCATTTAAATGTCTTATCACTCACTCATTCTTTGGTTTAATGTTTTCATCTTTTCTATAAGCATGTATCGGTGTATCTGTCAAAGTCACTAGGTTTGTGTGGTTCTCCTGATTCCGTGCTTAGCAGCATTTAAAATTTTTTTTAAAAAATTGTGGTAAAATGCACATAAAACTTACCATCCTCTGTGTGTGAACAATTTATGAAAAAAATTTGTCATCTTAATCATTTTTAAGTGTATCCCACACATTCTTGAGCCCAAATGTTTTCAGACAAAGTGAAGGCTCAGGTTGTCTGGTGAAAATGAGGATTTCTTGGTTGCTCTTTGGGTGCTATCATGGATTTGCTGTCTTTATCTTTCCTGTGCCTTGCTCAGAGTCACTTGGTCTCTCTCTCTCTTTCTCCCGCCCTGGTGTACAGCGATGAGAAAAGGAGCAGAAGGGCTATTCTGGGCTCTCCTGTCTCCTAGTGTTTGTTTGCTTATTTGGGGTGGTGTGGGAGCCTCAGACACAGCCCCTGCCCTTGTTCAACCAGGAGTCATACAGGAAATCCTGCCAGACTTGCAATCTCCTCTCCTTGGCACCCTCAGCCTGTGGCTACGAAGCCAAAAGGCCAGGAAACCAATACTTGAGGTCAAATATGGAGGAAGTAGAGGTTGCTCAGGTCTCCATTTCCTTCTCCTCCTGCAGCCCGTGATACCAAAGAACAGCCCCGCCTTGCTGAGTCTTCCCTCCTTGCCCGTGTTTTTTGCATGCTCTGCTTGCCTGACTTCCCTCCTTCCACCTGCTCCCTAAGAGCAGGTGTTCTCAAAGTTGCTGTCCTTTTCTCTGTGTTCTTTTCCAGGTCTCTGGCCCTAGGCCTGGCACACAGTAGATGCTTAAGGGATGTTTATTGAATGAGTAAGGGAATGAATGAATTGCAGTCATTCCTTAAGCTTCACCTATGACTTTTGTGTATATAAAAATACACTCAGATGATGATGATAATAGTAAGTTAACACTTAATTGTGTACCTACTATGTGCCAGGGAATATTCTAGGAATTTTATTGTTCTTATTAAGGATAATTATGACCCCGTGAGGAAAGTGCTTCTATTACTCCATTTTGCAGATGAGGAGATTGGGGCACAGAGGAGTTAAGTGAGGGGCCAAAGCTCACCAAGTGTCATAGCTGGGGTCCTAACACAGGCAGACTAGCTCTAGAGCCAGTGCTCACCAAGACTCGGCTTCATTGCCTCTTTTTTATTGGAAGACCCCTTCCTCCTCCAAGAGAATGTCACATCTCTAGCCTCTTTCCTCAGCTGCCAACCCTTCGTTTCACACTCCCTGGTGGGCATTTCCACAGGGTTGTCTTGCTGGCACCTTGGCTCTTTATTTTGTAGACAGCTCTCCCTGGAGACTTAAGGTAGTTCCATACTTCTCCAGCCATCTGGGCTGAAACCTCAGTGTCATCCTCAACCCCTCTCTCTTCCTTGCTCCTGGCCTCAAATCACCTGTTAGGGCTTGCTAATTCCACTTTTAAAGGTTTCTCACTCCTGGGCAGGGAAAGGTGGCTCATGCCTGTAATCTTAGCACTCTGGGAGGCTGAGGTGGGAAGATTGAGGTCAGGAGTTCGAGACCACCCTGAGCAAAAGTCAGACCTCATCTCTACAAAAAATATTATAGAAATACTAGCCAGGCGTGGTGCTGCTTGCCTGTAGTCCCAGCTGCTCAGGAAGCTAAGGCAGGAGGACTGCTTGAGCCCAGGAATTTGAGGTTTCCATGATGCCATGGCGCTCTAGCCAGGGAGAAATAGTAAGACTCTGTCTCAAAAAAAAAAAAAAAAGAAAGAAAGAAAGAAAAGAAAAGAAAAAAGAAAAAGAAAAGTTTCTCACTCCTGTCTCTTCTTCAGGCACTATTCAGCCTCCAACACTACTCACGCGGATAATGACAACAATAGCCTCTTAACTGGACACCTATTCTCTAGGTTTTCCCTGTTCCAGCTCATTTTACACTTGATAGCTCTAACACCTTTGCTGTTTTGTCCTGACGTTGCCTACGTGCAGACTCCACATAAACCAAAGTAGAATCCTGGGGATGTTCCCTCTGCCTGATATGCCCCTTCCCACAGGCTTTTCTCTGCCAGTCCAAATCTCTCCTCAAACAGCACCTTTTGCAGCAAACCTTCTCTAAATCCCCTCTCCTAAACCCGGAAGTTGAATGCGCTCCCTCTCTCCTCCCTTTGTAATGTGCTTTCGCTGGGGTCTCTAGTCATGGCCGGGTCTGTCCTACCCTTCTTATTAGGTTGTGAGCCCCATAGGGCCAGGCTGGGATAGTGGTTTTATTCATCTCTGCCAGCCCATAATATGTGCTCTGGGAAGAATTTTTTAATTTTGAAAAATACTTATTTTTAGATAAAATTAGTAGTGCTAAATATTACCACTATACTTTGAGAGATTCATCAGACCCAAAGTCCATCTTTGAATATCTATAACTTTGCCAGTGCCATGAAAATTTTTGGATTAAAAAACTTCACCCTGGCCAGGCGCAGTGGCTCACGCCTGTAATCCTAGCACTCTGGGAGGCCGAGGCGGGTGGATTGCTCAAGGTCAGGAGTGCAAAACCAGCCTGAACAAGAGCGAGACCCCGTCTCTACTAATAATAGAAAGAAATTAATTGGCCAACTAAATATATATAGAAAAAATTAGCTGGGCATGGTGGCGCATGCCTGTAGTCCCAGCTACTCGGGAGGTTGAGGCAGAAGGATCGCTTCAGCCAGGAGTTTGAGGTTGCTGTGAGCTAAGCTGATGCCATGGCACTCTAGACTGGGCAACAGAGTGAGACTTTGTCTCAAAAAAATAAAATAAAATAAAATAAAATAAAAAGAAGTGCTCCTTAATAGAAACAATATAAATGCCATTATAAGACAAAAAACCATTTCCATATGATATTTACTGAGTCTAGCACTTAGCTTTCTTTTTTTTTTTCCCAGGCTGGTCAAGTGAAGCAGTGGGAGTAACAATTAGCTTTCGATAGACCACTTCTGGGTCTACTCCAGATTCCTACCTTTGTAAAAAAAATAGCAAATGATTCCACTATAAATTTGTTTGGGATGAAGATAACTCTACATTATAGTAAAAATAAATTACATCACATGTTCCAACTAAATTAGTCATTTTAAGCAAACAGCTTAAGAAATTATTCATTTCCATGTCTTTCAAATATAAAAAGTCTGGGGCCGGGCATGGTGGCTCACGCCTGTAATCCTAGCACTCTGGCAGGCGGAGGTGGGTGGATAGCTCAAGGTCAGGTGTTCGAAACCAGCCTGAATAAGAGCGAGACCCCGTCTCTACTATAAATAGAAAGAAATTAATTGGCCAACTAAAAATATATAGAAAAAATTAGCCGGGCATGGTGGCGCATGCCTGTAGTCCCAGCTACTCGGGAGGCTGAGGCAGAAGGATCGCCTGAACCCAGGAGTTTGAGGTTGCTGTGAGCTAGGCTGACGCCACGGCACTCACTCTAGCCCAGGCAACAGAGCGAGACTCTGTCTCAAAAAAAAAAAAAAAAAAAGTCTGAGGACTACCATATAACCATTAAAAACAAAATGAGTTTTTTCTTTTAGAGAAGCTTCTGTTCATATCAAATTAAAAACATACTTAAAAGCAGTACCAGAAACATATAAAAAATCCTCACATGTAAAACAATCAAAACCGTATCAATATCACACTTTTATCTATATATTGAATTAGAAGGTTTCATAATAAAATTTCCAACTTGTTCACTGACTGGCAAGTTTTTTAGGACCTTTTGAAAAATATTCCACAAATAGATGTTTTAAAAAACAGACTGTACACCTTCTACATTGATTTTAACAACACATCAAATAAAGCTAATTTAGAACAAATGCTAACAGAAATATTAAACTATACACACTGTGCTTAATTGTCCCCAGAGGAATACAAAAATGTTCATAAATTGTCTTAAGTTAAATTTATATTTTCCCCTAGTTTGTGAAAACTTAACCTATTGGGAATAACTTCTGATTAAACTATATTCAATGAGTGAAACGCAAACAATCTGCCAGATGGAACAGCTGGGAGAAAATAAAAAGGACAGTCTTAGCAAATGAACTTTCTATTGAGGCTACAGATCACTCAACACTTACTACTACCATCAGTGGAGACTGGAAAATATAAGCTTGTAACAGCAAAAGAAAACCCTTTAGGGAGAAAGAAGAAAATGCAATTTACAGGGTCACCTAAGACTAAAACTCTGAACTCAGCCTTTCTTATTTTTAAAAATCATTGCCCACATTTCTGCAGATTATAAGGTCTAAACTTTTTAAAATCCCATGTAGTACTTAAGCATACATATTAGCATTAGATGACATTTTGTGCTTCAGAAGTCTGGCAAGTATTATTTTGAAAACCTAGTTTACAGAAAGTATATTGCACTATTGACTACATTTAATTGAAAAGAACACTGACAACAATTAAGTGACACTGGATTAAATAAACTTTCTAATCATATTTCCAATTAAACTTTCCTTTTTTTTTTTTTTTTTTTTTTGAGAACAGTCTTGCTCTGTTGCCCAGGCTAGAGTCCGTGGCGTCAGCCTAGCTCACAGCAACCTCAAACTCCTGGGCTCAGGCGATCCTTCTGCCTCAGCCTCCCGAGTAGCTGGGACTACAGGCATGCGCCACCATGCCCGGCTAATTTTTTCTATATATTTTTAGTTGGCCAATTA
>CAUYRT010074431.1:0-11111 GCA_963574885.1 Lepilemur ruficaudatus | reverse complement strand
GCAAAGGAGATGAACAGAAACTTCTCCAAAGAAGACAGAATAATGACCAAAAACATATAAAAAAAAGTTCATCATCTCTAATCATTAGAGAAATGCAGAGTGAAACCACAATGAGATACCACCTAACCCCAGTGAGATTGGCCTCTATCAAAAAATCCCAAAACAACAAATGTTGGTGAGGATGTGGAGAGATAGGGACACTCTTACAGTGTTGGTGGGACTGCAAATTGGTGCAACCTTTGTGGAAAAGAATTTGGAGAGGCCTCAAAGAGCTAAAAATAGAATTACCATTTGATCCAGCAATAGCATTATTAGGCATCTACCCAGAACTAGAATTCTTGAAAAAATTCACACCTTCCATTGAATCTTTAACTCATTTTAACACCGCTTACAGCCTGCGTTACACCACTTTTCAGCAAGAACGTTAGTGACTTCTAGGTTACTATAGCCAGTGCAGACATTTTTTCTTGACTTGGTGTGTGTTAAATTCTCTTTCTTTGTCTCTCTTCTATTAATACAATCCCTGGGACTCTGTCCTCAACTGAGTGTTTCCTTTGTGCATTCTCACTTCATGATCTCAAGTCATAGTGAACATTTTGGTGATGGCTTCCAAATGTGTCAGCCTTCAACTTTCAGCTTTCAGACTCTAATATTCAGCACTTGGTTTCACATACCAGTCATTTATTCAGTCTGCTTATTTTATTCCTAAAATACGACTCAAATCCTATCTTCATTCTTTCTGTTTGTACTGCCTCTGTGCTAAGTCAAGGTCTGATTATCTGTCACCTGTATTATTACAGTGATATCCCTGTCTAGATCTCTTCAAGTATGGGCCAGCAGAATGGTACAGCAAAAATGCCTTCCTGACCTTTTCACGTCTCTGCTTAAAAGCAAAGGTTATTAAACTGCTGATAGAATTCCTTGGGTTAGGATGCCTTTAAATCTCTCTGTCCATGTAGGTCCCAAATCTATAGATTCTGATTCCAACCAGATTGAGAAACTTCTAGCCTACCAGGATTAAGTCAGTCCCCATCTGCCTGGTGCACAAGGCCCTCCTGGCTTTGGCTAAGACGTTGGCTGTATTTCCCGCTATGGCCTGCATTGCATCAATATTGAAGGACACATTCTCTTACATCAAGCCATTTTATACCCTCTCTACCATTTCACCTACGATATATAGCCTTTGCAAAAAATAAGTGCCATTTTCTTTCAGTCTGAGTGAGGCGTTCTTTCTTTGTTTCTGTGGCAGGTATCAGTGCAAAGGGCAACATTTACCAAATCATTTCTGACTTGCCATGTCTTTCACAGTGGTATCATCTTACAGATCCTTTAAGATAATTTTAAAAAACCAGGTGCAGTGGCTCACGGCTGTAGTACTTTGAGAGGACTTAGGTAGGAAGATCCCTTGGCTGTGGTGTTTGAGAACAGCCTAAGCAACATAGTGAGACCTCTTCTCTACCAAACAAACAAACCAAAAAACTGTGTGGTGGTGTATACCTGGGATGGGAGGATCACTTAAGCCCAGGGGCTTGAGGTTATAGTGAACTATGATTGCACCACTGCACCCCAGCCTGGGCAACTGAGCAAGACTCTCTCTCTTAAAAAAAGAATTTTTAAAATGTCATTTTTTTCATCGTATAAACAAAGAATAAATACTTTATTATTTTAAGAAAAATAATTGACATCAATTTAACATTATTTAACATTAAATATTGTACTAGAGTTCAACTTCAGTCTTAAATATGAAGAAACTTTTATTTTACTTTCATGTATGACCCTTAAATTTATTTGAATTGTATAAGAAATCAAATTATGTATTTCTAAGTGACATTTTGGTTTTTAGGCCAAATATGTATTTAATTTGGTTTACATATATGTTATTCTAGGTTGGCACCTTAGCTCTTACCTGTAATCTTAGCACTCTGGAAGGCTGAGGCGGGAGGAAGGCGGCTTGGGCCAGCAGTTGGAGAGCAGCCTGAGCAAGAGTGAAACTTCATCTCTGCTATAAATAAAAAAATTGTCAGGCTTGGTGGTGCCCACCTAATAGTTCCAGCTACTCAGGAGGCTGAAATGGGAGGATCGCTTAAGCCTAAGAGTTGGAGGCTACAGTGAGCTATGATGATGCCAGTGTACTCTAGCCTGGGTGACAGAATGAGACCCTGTCTTCAAAAAAGAAAAGAAACAGAAAATGAATAAAAGTAAAAAAAACAAAATTTGGTGTTACTGTGTCAGAAATAGACAAAAAACTGTTTTCAGTAACCCAGTGTTTGGTTTTCTTCTATTTAAGCTTAATCTTCTATTAAGCATTATAGCATCTTCTATTTCAAATAGAGTAGTTAAGTTTTGTAATATTCATGTTTGTAAGATATAAAATTTCAGGAATAGAAATACCGTTGGATCCAGCAATAGCGTTATTAGGCAACTACCCAAAAGAACATAGGACATTCTGTTA
Source organism: Lepilemur ruficaudatus (assembly GCA_963574885.1). Classification (NCBI taxonomy): domain Eukaryota; kingdom Metazoa; phylum Chordata; class Mammalia; order Primates; family Lepilemuridae; genus Lepilemur; species Lepilemur ruficaudatus. The sequence goes on along the minus strand of CAUYRT010074431.1, from coordinate 8,659 downwards.
TAAAGACATCTGCACCTGCATGTTTATGGCAGCACAATTCACTATTGCTAGGTCGTGGAAACAACCCAAGTGCCTGTCAATTCATGACTGGATTATTAAAATTTGATATATGTTTACAATGGACTATTATTCAATTTTAAGAAACAACAGTGAGATAGCACCACGTATATTATCCGGCATTAAGCTTAAGCCAATTATTCAAAGTGAGGTGACACAAGACCAGAAGAATGGGCCCCACATGTACTTGCCATCAAATTGGTACTGACTGATAAACACTACGGTGCTCAAATGGTGGTGGTGTTCATTAGGGATTCAGGGGTTGGGGGGTGGACCCACATCTGAGGGATGTGGTGGGCACTGGAGGGGAGGGGCATGCTTGAAATGTACCTGGTGAAGGGGGAATGTAGGGGTCTCAGTAGGGGAAAGGAAATCCTCTAAAACTGATTTATGTGAATAGCGGTAAACTGTGTAAAAATATAATAATCATTTAATTATACACATAAAATGGATTAAAGGCATGATATGTAAACTATATTTCAATAAACAAAAAGAATTTAAAAAAAGATTCTGAGCTAAATATAAAAAAAAAGAAATAAAATTTCAGGATGCTGTTTGTAACCATTCCTTGATTTCTAATGAATGAGAAACCAAATGATACTCAATGTATTTTTGTTCTTTAATGGTGGCTTTTTCTGAAAATGGAAAAAACATTATCATGGTTTATTTCCATTCCCCTTTCATCTGTGCTATTATTGTTACAAATTTATTTCTACATTTGAGGCCCACAATGCTTTATCATTTTTGCCTTAAAAAGTAAATTATCTTCCATAGAAGAAACTTAAAAATTGAAAAAAGATCTTTTGTCTTTTACTCATACATATCTTCTGTCATGTTTATTTCTTCTTAGGTCCAAGTTTCCATTTGGTATCATTTTTTCTTCCACCTGAAGAACTTTCTTTAACATTTGTTATAGTCAGGTCTGTTGGTGACAAATTTTGTCACTTTTTCTTTGTCTAAAAAAAGTATTTATTTCTCTTTAATTGTTGAAGTTTCTTTTTTCTGGATATTAAGTTCTAGGTTGAATTTTATTTCCTTTCAGCACTTTAAAATAGTGTTCCAGGATCTTCTGGCTTGCATTTTTCTCTCAATAAGTCTGATCATTTTTATCCCTGTTGTGACTCAGAACAAGGAGAAAAATGATTAATAGAAACAGAATGTGAAATGATAAAGAGGTGGAATTAGCAGACAGGATCATAAAGTAGCTATTCTAAATACGTTTAAAGATTTAAAGAGATAAATGAACACAATGAGGAGAAAAATGGAAGATATAAAAATGAACTAAATGAAACTTTTAGGTGTGGCAATAGAAAATCTGAAATGAAATTTTTACTGGATGTAATTACTAGATATACATGCCCGAATAAAAAAAAAATCACTAAAGTTAAAGGTACAACAAAAGAAACTAAGTTTAGTGTTACTTAACTGGTCACTGAATATTTTTTTCTTTTTCTTTTTTTTTTATTTTAAAATATTAACGGGGTACAATTTTTTTATATTACGTGGATGACTTTTGTAATGCTTGAGTAAGGGCTGTGGGTGTACATTGTACCTGTTAGGTAGGTTTTTGCCCCGCCTTCCACTTCTCATCCCAGTGTTGGCTTTTGAAATACTAAATTTATCTTAATACAGGCTAAGAAGTTTAATTAGACAAAGGCAGTGTTGGATCTTCTGAAGAACATAATGGAAGAATTTATATTTCTAAGATTTCAAAGTCTGAGTTCTGTATTTATAATATAAGGACTAAGAATTTAAAACTTTATGGTGGTTAACCACAGCCTTAGCTGAGTAAACCTATTCATCTTCTCTCCAGATGAATAGGAAAATGCTACAACGATCTTTAGTTGTACCATTTACTGATTTTTAAAAAAATCATTGTTTTCCTCTAACAACTTAAGCCTATGTAGAATACATTCTTCAAACACCAGAAGTTGATACTTTTGTGAATTCTATGGATGAAGATTTGAATTCTGGTTTTGGCAGTTACTAGTGGTGTGACTCAGATAAGTCATTTTTACATTTTCTAAGTTTCAGTTCTACTGTAAAATGTTGGCAATATTGTAGCACCGCCTCATAGAGTTATTATAAGTATTAAGTAGTGCTTTCAGTAATCACGTGCTAAATGGTAGCTGTATTATAATCACATTTAAAAATAGCCATCTCTTATCTGGTTTCCCACTAGATTGTGCATTTGTTGGATCGACTATTTTTTCATAGTTTTATCTAATACTTGCCATAGTATTTATTTATAATTGAGATTCACTATTTGTTGAATTGAATAAAACATAAATGTCCAACAAAAAGGATGACAAAATATATCCAAAAGAGGGACACCAGGAAGGAAACTAAAAGGCAAAAGGAAAAATGAAAAGTACTGAAGTTGGGAGTACTGAAGACAAGTTAAATTAATCTTCTTTTCTGGGCCCGCATTTTGTTCTCTGTTTTGTCTGCAGCTGTGCCAGATAGGCCATCTGCACCTAAAGCAGAGAGAACATTTCTTCAGTGTTTCTCTAGTGGATTCAACATCAACAAATTTAACTTTTGTGATAAATTGAATTGTGCTAGGTACTAAGTATTCATTAGTCTGTGCCATACTTTATTTTGTACTTAAGATAGCAGTGGATGACCATAAGCTATGTGTAATAATAAGGTTACATTATATGGGGATTGTATTTTTTTTGTATTTATTCCAATTTCGTCTTTTTTTTTTTTTAAACCCAAAGCCTCGGAAGAATCAAATCTGTTTTTTAAAAAAATTATTTTTCATTATTGTGAGTACATAATAGTTGTGACTCTGTTTTTTTAATACATTATTTTTTACATTTGTTAATCTTTCAAGTCTTAGCCATAATACCACATTTACTTCCTTTGCTACTTTTTAAAGTTTACAATACAAAATGTTTGTTTTCTTTGGGTATTGGAGTCTCTGCTATTGGAAATTATGTGTGCCTCTAGTGGTAAGAATTATTTTTTTGTTTTTTCTTTTTTACAAAAACATGAAATAGGCTGCCTTCATTAAGGCATTTGAAAAGGTGCTTAAATATGCATTTTTCTATGTTTGCCAGCAATTGACCTAAGGTCAGTACTTTCATGAACTCAGGTATATATATTTATGCATATGATATACATTGTGTGTATTTGTAAAGTGTAAGCATATTGATACTAAAATTCCCATTAACCATCTGATTGTAGTATACATTTCTGATAATCATATTTTGATTTTTAAAAATTTGGTGATTCTGATAGAAACAGAAAAAGCCACACAGTATTCAGGAATTATGAATACAGTAGTAGTGCTCACAAAATATTTGTATTAAGTCTAATGTTGATTTTACTACTAAGAAATTGTTTCCAAGATCTTTCAAGTCTTTGAAATGTATTTATTGCATCTTCTACTTGCCTGGGTAAAATCATCTAATTAATTATATGTGAATCAGGTTAGAGACTATATTTGTAAACATTTTATTTAAGTACTATTATTATTTATGATGTATTTCCTGCCTTTTTAGTGGATGATACAGGCAAAATAGAACACAATGATTCCTCTGGAGTGACCATGGATGCAGAATCAGAAATTGATCCTTGTAAAGTAGATGGTACTTGCCCTGAAGTAATTAAAGTGTATATTTTTAAAGCTGACCCTGGAGAGGATGACTTAGGTAAGAGGAAATTTTCAACGTTTTATATATCGTGTTCCAATTTTTTTTTTTTGTTGACATAGTCTTGCTCTTTCGCCTGGGCTAGCATGCTGTTTCATCAGCCTAGGTCACAGCAACCTTAAATTCCGGGGGTCAAGGATCCTCCTCAGCCTCTGGAGTAGCTGGGACTATAGGCTTATGGCACCAGACCCAATTAATTTTTTTTTTTTTTTTTTGAGACAAGAATCTCACTGTGTTGCCTGGGCTAGAGTGCCACAGTATCAGCCTCGCTCACAGCAGCCTCACACTCCTGGGCTCAAGGAATCCTCCTGCCTCAGCCTCCTGAGTAGCTAGAACTACAGGCATGCGCCACCATGCCTGGCTAATTTTTTGTATATATTTTTAGTTGGCCAATTAATTTCTTTCTATTTTTAGTAGAGACGGGTCTTGCTCTCGCTCAGGCTGTGTTCGTACTCCTGACCTTGAGCAGTCCGCCTGCCCTGGCCTCCCAGAGTGCTAGGATTACAGGCGTGAGCCACTGCACCTGGCCCCAGTTAATTTTTTCTGTTTGTAGTAGAGACCAGATCTCGCCTGTGCTCAGGCTGGTCTCAAAATCCTGACCTCATTTGTTCCTCCTGCCTCAGCCCCCCAGAGTGCTGGGATTATAGGCATGAGCCACCATGCCTCACCTTGTTCCAATTGTTTTTACTTGATTTTGTTTTTATTTAGATTTTTAAAATTTAGAGTTTAGGTTATGCAGATTAGAAAAAATTTGAAATTTTTTCTGAAGATAACTTTTAAGACATATTTCCAATTTAGTCATATAAAAATACTATAAAAAGTAAGTGAGTAAGTGAAATAGACGAAAATAAAGTTTCAAGTAAATTCTTTGGGTTGCGTTCTTGCCTGTTAGGTGGAACCGTAGACGTTGTGGAGAGTGAGCCTGAAAATGATCATGGAGTTGACCTGCTTGATCAGAACAGCAGTATTCGTGTTCCCAGGGAGAAGATGGTTTATATGACTGTCAATGACTCTCAGCAAGAAGATGAAGATTTAAGTAAGTAGGTGGCCTTTTTGTGGGCGACAGCTTAATGTTTCTATGAGCTTTTTTTTTTTTTTTTAATGCAACTAGTATTTGAAGGAAATAATCAGTACTACTATAGAGGTCATTATGCTGCCATAGCCCAAGGAAGGACACCAGTGACTCTGTGTGTGCTTAGATTGTTGCTTTAAAAACAAATTGTAGTGAAAACCAAGGAATAATTCATTCAACCAATATTTAGTGAATAAAACTTCTGTCTTTTATTACTAATACATTTGTCATGCGGGTTTTCTATGAACCTGATCACAAAAGTTTTATTTCTTTAGATGTTGCTGAAATCGCAGATGAAGTTTATATGGAAGTGATCGTAGGAGAGGAAGATGCTGCTGTTGCAGCAGCTGCTGTACATGAACAGCAAACTGATGATGATGAGATAAAAACCTTCATGCCAATAGCGTGGGCAGCAGCTTATGGTAAGTCTTAGTAGCTTAAGGGGATTGAGTGTTTTCTGAACATCAGTTTATTATTGAAAAATCGTTTCTGTGCCCTTAGGGTTTCAGAAAGATGAAGTAACCAGTACTGTGGTTTAAGCAAAAGTAGAGAAAAAAGTAGAGATCATATAGGTTGTCTCTTGACTTTACTTTTAATATGAACTTCTTTCATGCCTATCTTATGTAACGAGTAGAGAAGTTTGCAAGTTGGCATTTTTTATCTTGATATTATATCTGACTCATGACTTTACAATTTTGGAAGACAGTAAGGGAATTCATTGAGCAAAATGCTGCTAGGTATGGAAGCTAGGCTTTTCCCATGGTCTTGCTATAAACATGCCTATAAAACCCATTACCCCAAATAGGGAATTTTTGTCATTCATGAGTATCATGGACTTTTCATTGTTATAGTTAACAAAAAACTCCTAATTCTTTAGAATTTATAATACTGTATAATTTTGTTTTTTAATGCATATTGTTAGGTAATAATTCTGATGGAATTGAAAACCGGAATGGCACTGCAAGTGCCCTCTTGCACATAGATGAGTCTGCTGGCCTTGGCAGACTGGCTAAACAAAAACCAAAGAAAAGGAGAAGACCTGATTCCAGGCAATACCAAACAGGTGAGGGCGCACGAGTTCCACGGCGCAGCGTGCTCTGCAAGCTCTCAGATGAAACTCTAGTATGTATGCACAGGGGTGTCATGATGGCATTGGCATTTTAGCTGTTAGACTACATGTAGCTTTTGTGTATTGAATTTGAAAATATAATTTTCAGAATTCGGTGATATTCATGAATGATTTCCTTGGATAAAGAAAGAAACAGGTTATTTATCAGACATTCAGGAAAATGAATGAAAAATCTCAGGTGGTTTTAGTGGAAGTGAAAATAAATCTGTAAAATATGTGAGTTAACTTTAAATGAACAACTTACAAAAATCTAATTATGTTCACATAAAGCAGGCATAATTTATAGATGAGCAGGGCCAAGTACTTAAGTTATTCACAGGACATATTCTTTTCCTGTATTATTTTGTACTGATGTGCATTTTAAAATTAATTTATTTATTTTTTCCATACACTACATTTATTGAATACTGACTGGGCACATCATATGCAAAAAAGGATGGGGATAGGTAACAATTTGAAGAAATTATATATACATATTAATTTTATCACTAATAACTACTAGAGAAGTACAAAATTTATACAAGTTATACTTTATAATGAAATTTTAATGCCTGTCAAAAGGATAATAAGCTACACACTTACTGCAATAAGAATATTTTTAAATTGTGCTTAATATCAGAATTTCCCAAAAATGGGGTTGGTAAAATGCCTGTACAGCATGTACTCTTTCACACAACTATTTTCCATTAAGGATTGCTTGAACAGTACAAATACTTGGACTCCATCGCTGAGAAATCCACTGTTGACCACTATATATACAGTTCTTCTAAGAAACATCATAACATTTGCATTAAGTCCATTTCTCTATTAAAGTCCACCTTATTTTCAGTTTGGCTTGTTACTGAGTTCTCTTCAGAAGTGTTATCTTTTGTCTGATCATCTTCAAGTTTCCTGATTTCATTTTTTAGACAGTTTGTAGTTTCACGACTTGCTTTTAATCTCTCTTTAACCTCTACAATCTGAAAGGTTGTTTTTTTCTTGGCAGCTTCTAATTTTTCTCTGGTTTTCACAGAATTTTCAAGTTCTGCAAATTCTGTTTCATGCTTATAGGCTCTTAATGTTAGCTGACGAGATGTTGTTAATACTGTTGCATCATTGCTGTTGGGTCTTCAAATATCATTTCATCATACAACTCTGAAACTACTGTTTTTTTCCCCCCAGCATTGCAGTGGTGTCTGACTGAAACAGCTTTAGTAAATGATACAGGGTTACAGGTCTTTCATTAGGGTCAATGAAAAATATTTTGATGATTATTTCAAAATCACCCCATCCTGTTTCAGTAATTTCATATGGAGGTTTAGTAACAACTCTTAAGGGACTGCCATAGCTTTCATGTAATTTAAACTGGATTTTCTTCACATATGCTGATATATCCTCATTTCTATATGGTTTTACATATACTGTCCATTGATGGTTGTGCGCGTCTTCTCTTCTCTTTCCAAAATATCGACCAACATTCCCATAAACTATTGGTTTAACGATAGTAAACCCCTTTATTCTCCCGCCTGAGTCAGGCCCAAATTCGGCCATTCTCTTGAATATAATGTCCCACAGAAGAAGCCGCCACTGCCACCAGGGAAAGAGACCGGGGCCGGCGTGGTCGCCGCTCCCCTGAGTGGCCCCACTCCTCCTGCGCGAGCCCAGGCGGAGGGTTTCTGGCCCAAGGAGAGTGAGTCACCGGGGATCGCGGCGTTCCGGAAGGCCATTCAGCCCAGCGCCAGTGGAGAGCTCTGTGGAAGGAAGGGCGACGGCCTTAAAATTTATTTTTAAGTGTTTATTAGTAAGTTACCATATCTTTTATGTTGGAAACAATACAAAGAATGTTAATAACTTAGGTGTATTTGCCCAGTAATGTTCGAACACACACATTAAATTCTTGAAGAAACCAGAACAGAACTTGGTTTAATTGCTCATACGACTTTCTTTTTCTTTCTTAGCAATAATTATTGGACCTGACGGACATCCTTTGACTGTCTATCCTTGCATGATTTGTGGAAAGAAGTTTAAGTCAAGAGGTTTTTTGAAAAGACACATGAAAAACCATCCCGAACACCTTACCAAGAAGAAGTACCACTGTACTGACTGTGACTACACTACCAACAAGAAGATAAGTTTACACAACCACCTGGAGAGCCACAAGCTGACCAGCAAGGCAGAGAAGGCCATCGAATGCGATGAGTGTGGGAAGCATTTCTCTCATGCTGGGGCTTTGTTTACTCACAAAATGGTGCATAAGGAAAAAGGAGCCAACAAAATACATAAGTGTAAATTCTGTGAATATGAGACGGCTGAACAAGGGTTATTGAATCGCCACCTTTTAGCTGTCCACAGCAAGAACTTTCCTCATATTTGTGTGGAGTGCGGTAAAGGTTTTCGTCACCCATCAGAGCTCAGAAAGCACATGCGAATCCATACTGGGGAGAAACCGTACCAATGCCAGTATTGCGAATATAGGTCTGCAGACTCATCTAATTTGAAAACGCATGTAAAAAGTAAGCATAGTAAAGAGGTGCCATTCAAGTGTGACATTTGTCTTCTGACTTTCTCAGATACCAAAGAGGTGCAGCAACATGTCCTTACCCACCAAGAAAGCAAAACACACCAGTGTTTGCATTGTGACCATAAAAGTTCAAACTCAAGTGATTTGAAACGACACATAATTTCAGTTCACACGAAGGACTACCCCCATAAGTGTGACATGTGTGATAAAGGCTTTCACAGGCCTTCAGAACTCAAGAAACA
>CAUYRT010074429.1:0-16972 GCA_963574885.1 Lepilemur ruficaudatus | reverse complement strand
AGGCTGAGGTGGGTGGATCGCTCAAGGTCAGGAGTTCAAAATCAGCTTGACCAAGAACGGGACCCCAGTCTCTACTAAAAATGGAAAGAAATTAATTGGCCAACTAAAAATATATAGAAAAAACTAGCTGGGCATGGTGGCGCATGCCTGTAGTCCCATCTACTCAGGAGGCTGAGGCAGGAGGATCACCTGAGCCCAGGAGTTTGAGGTTGCTGTGAGCTAGGCTGATGCCATGGCACTCTAGCCCGGGCAACAGAGTGAGACTCTGTCTCAAAAAATAAATAAATAGATAAAATAAAACATGTTATCCATTTGTAAACTGCTGATTTCTTTAGGGCATTGTCCCCATAAACTTTCTTAAAGCATCAAGCTTCCACCATTTTTCCTCCCAAGCTTCACCATAAATTTGATGTTTGTTTTTGCTTCAATTTTCACAGCATTCATGTTGTTCTGATAGGGGCTCTTTTCAAACTGTTATTTTATCCTTCTTAGTGCTTCAAACTAGATCCTGTTCATATGTGTTATAACAAGTTAATATGAGTTTATTTTGGTGCAAAGAAAATTTTGAAATGCATGCATAGATTTCTTTTATAATATGCATTTTCCATGAACTTTTTGAAGACTTTTTATACATGTGTGTATTCATAGTTTGAACAATAGGTGCAACATGAAATAATTAACAAGATAGCTAATTGGCTACTCTTTTAAAAATATTAACTGAATTCTATGTATACACATATATGTGTACGTATATATGTAATAAATCAACAGTATTTATCAGAAATTTATATGTAGAATTATTTATCATAGTGTCATTAGAAATTTAATACTGAGAGCTTCAAGTTAAGCTCTTAAAATTCAAGTAAATTTAAATTTTCTGGAAGTGAGAATATAGTCCACTCTTAAAATTAATATGAACCTCAAGGTTCTAAGTACTCACAGTATCACAGTATTAGTTTCAGGAGCTATTCTCAATTTTCTGAGAAGCATGGCTGGTATCAAATGCCTCTACCCTTGTGTTCCTCCTTTTTTATCTCCCAAGAGATTTCACAGTTTCCCTGAACACATTGCAGTCATTGTCACCAGGTAAAATGATTTGTTTAGTTGCCTTTTTTTCCTAACCCTCATTCCTCCACTGCAACACCTTCTGCTTAAATCATTGGGTTGTTGCTGTTGTTTGATATGAGGTCTCACTATGTTGTCTAGGCTGAGCTTGAACTCCCAGGCTCAAGCAATCCTTCCACCTCGGCCTCCTGAGCAGCTGGAACTACAGGCCTGCACCACAACGCCTGGCTTCATTTCTAGTTACAAGGACTCTCTTGCCATCTGTCATTCTAGGAAATTTGTGAAATGGACCCAGATAAACAAGGTGAGTATTATTGTCAAGTTTCTGAGCACAATTTGTAAAAAAAAAAATTAGGCACAGATGTATTTTCAGACCTGTGAGTTGCAAAAGAGTAAACATTTGGCAAATTTCTGGCTGAAAAGGAAACTATTAGGTGGTTTAAGTGTCTTGACTATCTCTCTCTTCTAAACAGAAATCCATCATGTATTGAAGAGTATTTGATCTGTTGTCTCCAAAACATCAAAAATAATTTAACAAAAGACTTGATATCAATATAATTACATTTTAAATTGCTATACAAATACATTAAAAGTATCTTATTTTTATCTATATTCATGTTTTACTATTCAAATGACATCGTTGTAGATATTTTAACACCAGAGGTAAGTTCACAGTATTATGTGGCCCCAGAGTTGGGAGAAAGGTCCTACAGTTGTCACTATATGAATAATTCATAAATATGTATGGAGAAACTAAGTTCTTCTTTCTTCCAACATCTTTGCTACATCAAACACCATGTGGCTCTCACTTCCTGAGTCTTCAACCTCTTCCCCTCTCCTGGCTCCCTACCCTTACCCATACGTACATTCTGGAATCTCTCCTTCCTTTGAGAACCAATTTTGATTTTATGTGTTGTTCCAGCTATGGCTTTCTTGTCTTCCCTTCAGATTAAAGATCTTGAAAAGTTGTCTGCTTTTATTTCTTCTTGTCACCTAACATTCATTGCTGAATCCTCCGCAATTCGACACTGACCCCCTACAAGAGCACTGGCACCTGCTCTTGTAAAGACCTTCAGTAATCAACTTAATCAAAAAGACAAGAATCAATAAATTCCATTTATACCTGTGGTTTTCAAACTTTAGCTTGCATCAGATTTACCTCGAGTGCCTGTTGAAGAGCCTGGAGTTGAAGACTTGTTAGAGTTTTGTTAGAAGTCGAATTTCTAACAAGTTCCCAGGTGCTGTTGACACTGCTGGTCCAGGAGCCACACTTTGAGAACCACTGCTTTATACAATAATTGGGTAGAACAGGCCATTTTAGGTGCCTAAAATAAACTAAACAATGAATGTGTAAGACCTTATGGAGCTTTATTGAATGACATTAAAGCTAATATGAATAAATGGTGAGATCTACTCTGTAGTTTTTATTTTTTCTAGATATGAAGACTGATTCTATCAGTCTTAGGGAACAAAAAGCTCTGTTGTGAGATTGTTATATGTCTCTTGAACTAAATGAAAATCAAATTTGAAGGATCGATGAAACCACAATTTAAAATTGTGGTTCCTCAAGGGAAGTAAGAGGGACAATATTAGTAAGTGCATTACCTACATTTTCTTATTTAAATTACGCAATTATCCTATGAGGAATGTATTATAATCCCTATTTATCTGATGAAGAAGCAGAAGATCAAAAAGTAAACTAATTTCCCCAAAGGACAAAGGAAGGAATAGAAGTAGGTATAGCTGACTGCAGAGCTCCCTCCTCTCTTGCCCATTGTGAAATGGGCAACTATATACTCTGTGCCTGGCAAGTGCTCAGGTATGCTAGCCATTGCTATACTGCTAGTGGTGGGTAGCTCTCAAAAGAAGCTATCTTAATAATTCTTTTTCTGATTCTAAAAATAACACATACTCTTCATAGGAAACTTAGGTAATATTGACAAGTAGAAAGAAAATAACTATAATCGCTAATAATTTGAGCACTCAGATGTGGCCACTGTTAACTGCAGATGGCACTAGAAGTTAAGCTCCATGAGGGTGGGGTTCTTTACCTGTTTAGTTAAGTGCTATATTTCAGGGTCTTCAAATCATGCCAGAGCCAATAAATAAGAGCTCAATAAATATTTGCTAAATATATGAGTGGATGGATACCTTTGGGGTCCTTTTCATAAATGCATATACAACTAAAATATATTAACAAAACTGAGTTCATATTCTACATATGGTTTTTTATCCTATTTGTTTCACAAGGCATTGCCTTTTTATATAAAAAGTAGGCAGACTTATGGAAGAATACTCCTCACTTTCCTGTGGACTCCTCCATTTGCTGGACTTGGAGGGTGTTCTCTAGGGTCACCTGCAGCCCTGGAGTACTGTAAGTCTATTATTTCTTTCCAGATTAAAAAAAAAAAAAGAGCTCTAGACCTTAATTTCTTCACCTGCAAAATAAAGTAGCACTGCATGATTTCCAGGATTCCCTTCAGGATGTGGGATTTATATAATATTCATGTATTTCATGTTTTCTTTACAGATGCTCTTAATGGTATTGAGAATTCCATTTATAGAACAGCCTTCAAATTACGATCAGTGCAAACTCTGTGCCAATGTAAGTATAGGCTCTCTTGAAACACTTGAAATGATCTGCCCCTCATGTGTGATGTAAAATTCATAGAGAAAACAAAAACTCCCCCCGTGCATGTGACAGCAAGACTCTGGAAGGCTGAACCATGCATTTAGCCCATTTGTGACCAAGAAGATGTTGGGGGAGGTACATTCAACCCCATGAAGGTTCACTGACTGATAATAGAAGATAATTGTGGAAGAGGATTTTTTTTTCATTTGGTATTTTTTTCCACCTGGCTTCTAGAAAAATTTTTTGGTTTCCCTTTCAGAATACCAATATTGACACAAAATAAAATTACAAAAAAAATTTAGTTTAGGACCTAAACTTATAGATTTTAATGTAAAAATTTTAAATTTCTTCTATCATATAAGATTTGCATTTTCAAGTTGTACCTCTTATTTATGTCTGGATGTGCAAACGTAAGATCAAATGAATAATCCATGGGCCATAAATTTTAAAACAATCTGGAGAATGCCCTGAGAACTTCCCTTTTGCATTAAATTTATATCTGATTGAATGCTATGATTTTCTTTCTCGTATTGTTATCTAGGTAAAATAAGGTAAAATATAGTAAAAACATATATCCTATGAAAATTCTCCAAAAAGAAATAAATTGGGTGGTAGCTGCGAAAAAGTCTAGGCATTCAGCATATCTAAAACTATTTTTCATGAGTTCTTTACTACATTAAAAAAATCACTTCATGTGAAATGATTTCGAAAATTTATCATATCAGACATAAAAGAAGTTATGTTATATATATGACATTTCTACTGAAGGTTGAAATTTTTCTATATTTTTCATTCTGCCTAAAATGTTATACAAACCAGTGATTTTCAAATTGAACTTCACAAAGTGTACATTGGTATGAGGTAGGGCTCAAAAGGGTTAGCAAAGGTGGGAAGAAGATTCAAAGACCATGTCCTAGACAGGGACAATGCTACATTTCTCTATTTTCCATACAATGTTTCTGTATCAGGTTCCTTTGAAGAAGGGATTTTTGGCTTTAAAAAAAAAGTTGTATTTAAATCACTGCTCTAGACAAATAAACTCACTCATAACTATTATTTATTATTCCAGGAATAAACAAAAGGCAGAATATAGTCACTAAAAATTTACTCTAAACTATGCTATTTTCCCAGAGAATTTCTCCCATTAAGGAAAGTTAACAGAAATTGTTTATATAAGTCTCCATCATTAATGCCTGGGTATGCACAACAGTGTAATTTGAAGATGCACATTTTTGAACTTCTTGTTATCCCTGGCATCAGAAACAGTGAATATAAATAATACTCATGGGAATTATTAATAGTACACAAAATCAGTGGCTGAAAAATTCTACCTAGAAAAGATATCCAAACAAAGATTTGAGAACAGGAAAGTCCCAAACACCAAGATAAAGCCTAACAAGAGCTCTAAGTAGCAGGATCTGGAGTACTCGGCTGCATGAATCTTGCTGCGAGATTAATGGACACCACTACTATCTGGTTTGCTGTAATACAGAACTCACAGCCGAAGACAAAAACGCCTTGTGTTGAGAATGCCAGGCCGAGGTGATAGGTTTTAATGATGAAAGAGTTTATGGCCTTCACCACCTGCAGCCAGGTTTTCATTTAAGTCACATTCCCAAAACCTGCTCCTGTGTTCCTTAGACTCTGCCCTTAAAAGTATATCAGTAAACAAATAAAAATTGTTATTAGAGTTGCTAGGTTTCTTATCTGTGAGGTTGATTTATGAAGCAGAGAGAAGCACAGCGTTTTATCATGTCGCAGGCTGACGCGTGGTAAATGCCAGCAGCTCTTGGTGCTTCTGACATCCCCACCTCTCAGATGGTACAAGTGGCTGTTTATTAATTTTGTCTGTCATCCTCTCTCTGCCAGAAACTACAGGGTTAGCTCTATGACATTCTTATTTCTATTCATTGCCTTGTAAAATGTTTAGGAGAAGATGGTAAAAAAAAAATATATTCAGTATAAGAAATAAGCGATTATTTTTTGTAAGCAACTCTAGTTTTAGGAAGTGCCTTCTCTACACAGTAATACTGATGCAACCAACATCAGAAAAGGTCTTGCCCTGAAGAGTCTGATAATTTGGCGATTGCTCCTTTATAGAGATCACTAGGGTTTTTTAAACTACAGCAGTTGCATTTTAACACACCATATTCCTTATGAAGCCAGTCTACAGACAGGAAGAACCATATTTGGACATGAAAGATAAATTTGCTCAATTCACTTAATAAAGCATATAAAAATGTTTTCCCAATTTTTCACTGCAGTATTGTAACTTCCTTGGAAAGCTTATTTTTCAAGTTTCTGACTCCCCCTTTTCATTTCATTCTATAAAACACATCCTAGAAATTGTACCGATAACAACATTGTAACTAGGCTGTACTAACATAACAGATGCACTTCTCCAAAGTGAAATTGACTGTCAGAATAGTAATGCCTGAATTATACACAAGGGACATGTGTCCAAATAGTGGTCATATTTAAGGCCCTTTAAAGAAAATACATCCAATAAAAAGACAATCTTAATTAAACACTAAGTGACATTTGCTTTATTTGAAGCCTTTTGTTCCCATCAGAAAATAAGGCTTAATTCTTCATTTGCTTCCTACAGTGGACTTGATTGACAGCTCCCAGATTCAGCATGTCCTACTACGTCAAAGTTTCTGGGAAGCCAGGGAGCACTCCCTTTCTGTGCAGCAGCTTTTGCAGGCCCTCCAAGAGCTGTTTCAGAGAGCCAGGGAGGAAAACCCAGGACAGGTGCATCCCAGAGCCTCCGAACTCACTCTCAGCCTTCTCATTACAATGTATGACAGGTGAGGTTGTGGATGTCACAGTGTGACCACAGGGGCAATGCTTAGTTGCCACTGGTCATTTACCATTTGGTGCTATCTAATGTTTGCCTGAGGTTTGGTATGTAAGAAGTGTGTGTTTGTTTTTCACACATTTATTCCTCATTCGGGAGGGGAACAAAGAACTAAATGCTTATCAACTTTGCTAATATAAATGACATAGCACTGGCCGGGTGCGGTGGCTCACGCCTGTAATCCTAGCACTCTGGGAGGCCGAGGCAGGTGGATTGCTCAAGGTCAGGAGTTCGAAACCAGCCTGAGCAAGAGCGAGACCCCGCCTCTACTATAAATAGAAAGAAATTAATTGGCCAACTAAAAACATATGTAAAAAAATTAGCCGGGCATGGTGGTGCATGCTTGTAGTCCCAGCTACTCGGGAGGCTGAGGCAGAAGGATCGCTTGAGCCCAGGAGTTTGAGGTTGCTGTGAGCTAGGCTGATGCCACGGCACTCTACAGCCTGGGCAACAGAGTGAGACTCTGTCTCAAAAAAAAAACAAACAAACAAATGCTTATATACTGTTGGTGGGACTGTAAATTAGTACATTATCTATGGAAAACAGTGTAGAGATTCCTCAAGAGATTCCTAAAAGTAGACCTACTCTTCAATCTAGCAATCCCACTACTGGGTACCTACCCAAAGGAAAAGAAGTCATTATATCAAAAAGACACCTGCACCCGAATGTTTATCACAGCACAACTCAAAACTGCAAAGATATGGAATTGATCTGAGTGCCCATCAACTGACAAGTTGATCAAGAAAATGTATATAATACATACACACATCATGGTATACTACTCAGCCATAAAAAGGAACGAAATAATGCTTTTACATCTACTTGGATGGAATTGGAGAACGTTATCCTAGGCAAAGTATCCCAGGAATGGAAAAACAAGCACCGCATGTTCTTACTAATAAGTGGGAGCTAAATGATGGCTGTGCACAGTCCTATAGTCGTATAAGGACATTGGAAACTAAGAAGGGGGAGGGGAGTGAAGGATAAAAACAAACCTATTTGGTACAATATATATTGTTCTGGTGATGGGCACGCTAAAAGCCCTAATTTCACATTATTCAATTCATCCATGTAACAAAAACACTTGTACCCCACTTAATATTTTGAAATAAAAAATAAACTAATCAATTAACTAAACATATATATATGTAAATATGCCCAAATGCTTTTCAAATCCACATGACTTTAGTAATCTTTGATAAATAAAAGTGGTTTTTAAATTGTTGGTAAAATGAAAGTATAATCCCTTCAGAATTGTCATTATTAAATATAATTCTGGCCAGGTGTGGTGGCTCACGCCTGTAATCCTAGCACTCTGGGAGGCCGAGGCGGGTGGATCCTTTGAGCTCAGGAGTTCAAGACCAGCCTGAGCAAGAGCAAGACCCCCGTCTCTACTAAAAAAATAGAAAGAAATTAGCTGGACAACTAAAATATATATATATAAATTTAATTCAGACAGTTTTGCCTGGGTCTATTGGTCAGACTGGTTTACACTGTCTCTACTAGCTGTTTTAGGGCTACAAAACTGCTGCTTCTGTGACATTTTTGGTAATTGCTTAATTTGTGCGCTAAAGCTGTGAGGGGTAGTTGCTACACTTCCCTGAAGCCTGGCACCATCCTACTGTGAGCTTATGTCTTTAGATTCTGGGATCTGGCAGGTGGCCACAGTAAGGGCTGAAGACATAGGTCTGTACAGTGTCTAGGCCACCAGCTGCAGGGGAAGGCCAAACACATTATGTCCTCCCTGGCCCAGCTGTGTCTCCTGACCGTGCTGGGAAGGGCTGGATCTGTCCTCTGTCCTGAGCTCTGTAGCTGGTATGTAACTTCAGCATCCAGAGGAGCTCTGCCTTTCATAGCCATCCTGGGTGCCATGTGGTTATCCTTGGAACTCAATGGGGAAGACATTAGGGAGGCTATCTACGTATCTTAAAGTCATATTATGCTAAATTAAGTAATAGATAATCATAAAATGAGTAATTTCTAAGTAAGTTAAAATACTAAAGCATTAATCATTAAACATATGTTTAAGTTTATATACTTTGGCATCTTGTATTTATATGGTATAGAAAAGCTAAATATATTTAGATCTGTTAATAAACAAAAAATTGAGGAAACATATTTCTAGAAAAATTATGAAATGTTTTTATTTATAAATACTGATATAAAACAAAAAACCCAAAAATTTCAAAATTACTTCCTAAGTTTTTCACTAGAAATTAATATTACTACTCCCATAATATCCTGAAATAAAAAAAAGTTAAAAAAAAGGAATTAATGTTACTTAGACTTAAAATTGTAGTTAATATATGTAATTAAAACTACTAGATATAGCAGAAACACTTTCGTACACAGAGTGTATTAGAAAAATAGGATTTTTTTGTAAAGAAGATTAAGAAGGCATGAGAATGTAGTTTTTGTTAAAGGAAAAGCAATTTTGCCTAGATGTTTTTAAAGGTTGTTTTAAGTTGAAGGGATTAAAAAAGAATGTTAGATAAAGCTAAAGGAGCATAAAAAGTTGGGGAAAGACAGAATGGGAAAAAAGTGTAAGAGGTTATAAAAGGTTTATAGAAATCTTATCTTATATGGTCAAAGCTGGCTGAGATTCAATGCATCAGCATTTCCATTGTGCATACCACCCTCAGTCTCCTGGACTGGCGGAACACACAATGGGATAATAAAAAATCAATTGGCGGGCCGGCGTGGTGGCTCACGCCTGTAATCCTAGCACTTTGGGAGGCCGAGGCGGGCAGATTGCTCAAGGTCAGGAGTTCAAGACCAGCCTGAGCAAGAGCGAGACCCCGTCTGTACTATAAATAGAAAGAAATTAATTGGCCAACTAAAAATATATGTAAAAAATTAGCCAGGCATGGTGGCGCATGCCTGTAGTCCCAGCTACCCGGGAGGCTGAGGCAGAAGGATTGCTTGAGCCCAGGAGTTTGAGGTTGCTGTGAGCTAGGCTGATGCCATGGCATTCTACAGCCTGGGCAACAGAGTGAGACTCTGTCTCAAAAAAAAAAAAAAAAGAAAAAGAAAAGAAAAAATCAATTGGCAAAGCTTACAGAAACTTTTAGCCTTCCCTGACCTAAGGTGCTTCCATTTGCTTAACTCACTTTGTACCACATTTGGAAAATATCAGCTTTCTCCCTTTGAAATAATACTGGGACGGCCCAGGCACCTGGATGAACCTACAAACCAGCTCTCCTTAAAGGTGATATTCTTTATTATTGTCAAGGCCTTATAAACTCCTTACTATAAATTCTAAATTAATTAGGATTCTTTTAACAGCAACCTCCCAGGAGATGAAGACATCAAAGATCTTGGTCTCTGATCTGGAGATTTTGTTTATTGGGAAACAGCATCAAGTAAAGGACTCCTTCTAACCAAATTGGAAAGGATCGTACCAGGAAGCCCCACCTGAGTGGGCACCTTCATCGCTGGATATCTTCAAACCTTGTTCTTCAGACCAGGACAAGAGGTAGGCAAAGTAGTCGGTTACCTTCAGGAATAGGAACACTTTTCAGATCTGGATTGCAAATTATTTTATTAATAATTGTCCTTATTTGCGTCACATTTTTAACTCTTAAATAGGTTTTGCTTTGTATTTCTAGATGTCTAAAGTCAACAACAAAAGCTAATCCTAATAGCTAGGTGCTTGGAAATGATCCAGCAGCTGCAACTTCTTTGTGAGTGGGTGGCCTGAGATCCTGTTGCTCTGTCCCTGTGTCAGCAATCAGTATGGCCTTGAGACCTCATTATGATACCTCTCCTCTTTCCTTCCAATGTGGGATTACATTGCCTGTGAATGAGCCTTTCCAGTGACATGGGACCAATTTACATCCAGAATGCTGATCATCCATGCTCTTAGAAGAGAAGAAAATTTGATCAAAGGGGGGAGATGAGAAAAGAAAAATCACTGAGCAGTCGGAGTTATGGGAGGTATGCAAAATTTATCAGGCCTGGAGAGACTCCCTCCCACCCCCACTCCCATGCCTAGGGGCAATTGTTTCAAGGCATTTTGTTCTTTTCTTCCTTGTCGTTCGTTTCCTGGCTAGCTGCCTCACTCAAAACCTTCATGTTTTTGGATTTTATGATACAAACAATAATGTATAACCGATCAATACCTTCTGCTATTTTAATGTAAATTCTTGGTAAACAACTTAGAAATTTTATCTTTTTTGTGTGTGTGTGTGTGAAAAAAAAATTGGTCATTGCTGTGACCAATGTTAGCCCCTAGCTCATTATGCTACTAAAAATCCCCTGAGTAGAGTGCCGTAGTGTGGCGTCAGCCTAGCTCACAGCAACCTCAAACTCCTGGGCTCAAACCATCCTCCTGCCTCGGCCTCCCGGAGTTCTAGGATTACAGGCGTGAGCCACTGCACCCGGCCAGGAGGAAGAGTTCTGACCAGAGGCTCAACAGAAAATCTTAGAACTTCCAGAGGCCGAGGCAGGAGAATCTCTTGAGGCCAAGAATTGGAGTGTGCAGTGAGCTATGATCACACCATTGCACTGCAGCCTGGGCAACAGAGTGAGACCCTGTCTCAAAAAAATAAATAAATAAATAAAATAAAAAAGAAAAGGAAAGAAAGAAAGGAAAGGATCAATGTAAAACAAATGAGCAAACCTATATCCGAATGTTTTTAGCAGCTCTATTCATAATTGCCAAAACTTGGAAGCTACCAAGATGTCCTTGAGTGGATGAATGGAGAAATAAACTGTGATTCATCCACTGAATGTCATGTTATCAAGCCATGAACAGACACAGAGGAACCTTAAGTTTGTGTTACTGTACAAGTGAAAGAAGACAATCTGAAAAAGCTGCATACTGGGAGATGTTCTGGAAAGGGCAAAACTATGCAGACAGTAGAAAGCCCAGTGGTTGCCAGGGGCGGGGGTTACAGTAGGATAAAGAGGCAGAGCCTGGAGGATTTTTAGGGCAGTGAAACTACTGTGTATGGTGCTATAATGGTGGATACGTGTCATTATCCATCTGTCAAAACCTGTAGAATGTACATCACCAACAGTGAACCTTAATGTAAACCGTGGACCTTGGGTGATAATGATGTGTGCAAGTAGTTTCATTGATTGTAACAAATGTACCGCCTGGTGGGGGATGTTGACCCTGGGGGAGGCTCTGCTGGTGTGGGGGCAGCGGCTAGATGGAAACTCTGGACTTTTTGTTCAATTTTGCTGTGAATCTAAACTGTCCCAAGAAAATAGTCAATATTTTAAAAAATAATTGTAATACTTCCTTCTAATGATAAAATTGTATTATTTTAAATATTTTATTTTTATTTTAAATATTTTAATTTTTTTAACCCCTCACTGATCTGAAGGTCACTAAATATTTTTTAAAGAAGAAGCAATTATTGTTCATTGATCTTTAAGATCAGTTTGTAACATGTCATTTGTTTTGAGACGCCAAACCAAGTTAGCCATTTTTTGACATCACATTACGTTCTTTAAAAGCCATAAATCTAGCTGGGTGAGGTGGTTCATGCCTGTAATCCTAGCACTTTGGGAGGCTGAGGTGGGAGGACTGCTGGAGGTCAGGAGTTCGAAACCAGCCTGAGCAAGAGCGAGACCCTTGTCTCTACTAAACAATAGAAAGAAATTAACTGGCCAACTAAAAATATATAGAAAAAATTAGGCAGGCATGGTGGCACATGCCTGTAGTCCCAGCTACTTGGGAGGCTGAGGCAGGAGGATCGCTTGAGCCCAGGAATTAGAGGTTGCTGTGAGCTAGGCTGGTGCCACGACACTGTAGCCAGGGCAACACAGTGAGACTCTGTCTCCAAAAAAAAAAAAAAAAAAAAAAATGAATGATGAAAAATGTTGGGGGCTTCTGCTAAAAGGAAAAAGGAAAAGTTGCATTTATTGAGCTCTTATGGCATGCAAGGCCCTGTGCCAAGCCCTAAACATGCACCATTTCATTGGACCCTACAAGGGTCCCATAAGCTAGTGGCCATAATCATCCTCATGTTACAGGGAAACTGAGGCTGGTGCCCAGGGTCCCTGCCCAGCAACGCCAGCCCAACTCCTCCGCAGGGTCCTTCGCTCAGGGACCCTTTGTTTTGGATCCCTCACCACGGGGAGGGTCACTCAGTAGCCACAGTCACTTATTCATCGTCTGATGATATTGTAACCATCTCCATAAGCAAGAAAACACTTTTTTAATAGTTTTTTTAAATAGTTATCTTATGTTTCAAGTTCCCAGGCCAGTTAAGATTTGCTGACCAGAACTTTGTAGCTTCCTGTTGCACTGAGGCATTCCCTTTTGAGTCCCTCCCCACCCCATGGCAGAACCTCCTTGCAGCCACGAGATATCTAAGCCTCACGCCACCTGTTTGTCCAGAGAAGACAAGATAAGCGACGCCCACCACAGATTGTGTCCAAGGACCCACTGAGCAGCCTCCTCCCCACATCCTGCCTGTGCACAAGGCTGTGACCAATGTTAGCCCCTAGCTCATTATGCTACTAAAAATCCCCACCCTAGGAGGGACTTACATGTCATTTTTTGATCATGAGATGTATGTACTAGCGTAATTTCTCACTGTGCTTGGGTGCCCTGCACTCCGCCCCAGACAAGTAATGACACTCTCTCTCTTCATGCCTTGTTCATTTCACCTCCAGATAAACCCCCGACTCCGCCGGCTAGGGTGGTGGATCTGAGGCAGTCCTTCCTCCCACCTCCTGGTTGACATGTCCCCTGTATCTGTAGTAAATCTCATTTTTCCCTGACAATCCCTGTTGTCTCATTAATTGGCTTTCCGTGTGGTGAGCAACAGAGACCTTTCTTTGTGGGTTTGTTAACAATATGTGATTGGAAAACATGCTGTATTAGTCGTCCTTCTTAGGCAGAGGAGGGATGTGTATGGGAAAATCTCTCACTAATATGGCATAGATCCCCCAAAGGATGTACTTTTTAAAATGTGGATAGAAATATTTGCTCCTGCTAATACATGGTGTGGACATCGCTTCCAGGGAAGCAGTGTGTGTGTTTGTGTGTGAGGACTGGAGGTGTCTCCTTGTGCAGTGAAGCCAATGTCCAGGAGCTAAGCCTTCTCGATCCACGTAGAGACCCACAAGGAGCGTCCAGGTGTTGGCATCTGGTTAGCACGGAGGGCCTCTGCGCAGGGGCTTTGCCCCAGTGGCTCAGTCGTTGCCCAATTCCAAAGTTCCGGGCCCTGTAGGTCCACCTTCTGTGTATTAACACACTAAACAGCCATAGACAAAAACAAAGAGGTAACCATACCCAGAGAAGGAAAAGGAATTGATCTTGTTCAAACACCAGATGGTGGTTTCCACTGAGGTTCCCTTTATTTTGGACTATTTCTATTTTTTTTTTTTTAACAAGGTCTTGCTCTGTCACCCAGGCTGGAGTGCGGTGGCACAATCATAACTCACTGCAGCCTTGAACTCCTGGGTTTGTGCAGTCCTCCTACCTCTGCTTCCCAAAGCGCTGGGATTACAGGTGTGAGCCACCGTGCTCCCCCTGGTTTCTTTACATCTATCCATGCAGGGGTAACTCCCTCATGTACCGCTCAAGCCTGCCTGAATCCTGCTCTAGAAATTCTGATTCCTATTTCTGACTA
The DNA here is from genome assembly GCA_963574885.1 of Lepilemur ruficaudatus. Classification (NCBI taxonomy): domain Eukaryota; kingdom Metazoa; phylum Chordata; class Mammalia; order Primates; family Lepilemuridae; genus Lepilemur; species Lepilemur ruficaudatus. Next base: position 2,823 of record CAUYRT010074429.1, on the reverse strand, counting down.
TAGGACGCATGTCCCCAAAGGTCCCCAATGGCTCCCCAAGTCAACGTTTCCCTCCTGTCCTTCCCCCTGCTGCGTCGCCTTCCTTTTCCCATTCCCACTGAGCAGCTGTCTGATGTGATGGGTAAAGATGCACCTACATCCTAGGCTTCAGCGTCCCAGTGCCCAGAAGAATGAGTTTGTACATCTACCTAAACTAGGCAGGGGCTGAATAGCAACATTGACCGAGGCCCAGGTCATAGAATGCACTGCGGCCACAGTGAGGGCAGAGGGGAGTGCTGAATAAGACGGTCTTGGGCTGCTGTAAATCGTTCAGTATCTGCTTTAGCTCAGCCCTAAATCGGGCAAGTTTTCCCCAGCAGATAGCACCGCCGGCGTTGTACGTCTCCAGAGGGATGTCATACAGCTCTAGGCTTAACTCGCTCAGCCTAAAGGTGTGTCGCAGCAGGTTCTCCAGGGCGGCCTGGGAGATGTGGTTCCCGCAGAAGCTGAGGGTTGTGAGCTCGGCGCAGCGGCTCAGGGGAGGCAGGATGACTTCGAGCTGGGCGTCTGTGATCCCGCATTCATTCAGGTTCAGGGTCTGGAGGGAGGCAGCGACTTTCTCTAGCAGAAGTTGAAGGGGCTCAGGACTGAAATCGGTCAGTGTGATGCGACTCAGGACCAGGTTCTTTAGCTGACTGATGCTCGGGCTCTGGGACAGATCCCTCAAGTCTGATTCCAAAAGCGGGCAGTCGGTTATTGAGAGGGTCTCCAAGGGGGTCTTGAGGCACCTGGGGACAGAGGAAGAAGTTAGTTCTGGGGAACTGTAGCAGTGACAGCAGGGTGGTGGGGAAGGACATCAAGGTGCAAGATGAAAATTTTGCCCGAGCCCAAAGTTACTCTGATCATCTGATGATGGTCCACACCCAGGATGTTGGTTGAAGGCTCTGGTCATTCGGGTCAGTCCCATTTTAGGCTGATCCTTGATCACTCATGCAACTGGCTCAAGTCCAGAGTCTCTAAAGCCCCCTTTCCTCCTATGTTGGCAAAACCCCCACGTTTCTGGGCCACACAAGCCCAGCGGGAGAGAGCTGTGCATAAAGGACACGTCAGGCAAGGTCCCGCAATGTGCGCTGGGCTTGCCACCTGCAGGGCCACTGACATGCCTGTGTCGCCAGCAGCCGTGTATCACTTTTTAGAGTTCTTCACTGCCGCTCCCTCACCCTCTAGGGAGGGATGTTGCGTTTTCCATTTATTAATTAATTTACTTGGAGCTCAAAACAACCTATTACACACAGAGAGAGACAGGACCACTAAGCTATTGAGCACAGAGCTTATATTTCAAAATGCCCAGGTTGGATGTGCTTTTCCTTCTTCAGAGCCCTCCTCACTTACCTGTTTCCCATCATCTTACCTCAGACACGATTCCTCGGGACAAATTCGCAAACACACCCTCACTAGATCTGAGACCCCCCCAGTAGCTAGTTACCTAGCATGGAGTCCCTCTCTACAGCATCTACCCCAGTTTACCCCTCTGCCTTTATTGGGCCAGTTATGGGACACCCACTTCTGGAGAGAGCGGTGAACACAACCATGGGTTAACATTCACTGGTACATGTGTTTACTGTAACAAAGAAAGCCTTTGCTCTGGTCTGCAGAGAAAGCTCACCATCCTTCCTCACCTGAGCACCTGGTCCAGGTGGCCTTCAAGGAAAGAAAGGGAGTTCATATGAAGCCTCTGGAGGTGGTCTAGCTTACAGAACTGAGTCGTAAACTGGGCAATAAACCTGTCCTTCTTCTGTAGGTTGTACACACAGATTTGGAGGAGAAGTAGCTTCTGAAGATTACTCATCTCGCCCAGGTAAGGAGCAAACCTTGCCAGCGTGGAGAGTTTCCAATTGCAGTTCACCTTTACCTCCTGGATACAGTCCAGGTCCACCATTCTTAGGACGATTCTGATCTTTTGGATGCGCTTTGCAAAAATGCTCAGCTTCGTACAGCATAGGTGTACTAAATCTTTCCTCTGCTTGGCCCACGAGAAGAGATAGGTGAAGAATTCATCCAGTGGTCTCTCCTTGAGGCGAAGTTTTATGAACACCTTCAAGGGTTGCTGCATTCCCATCCTCGGACAGTTCTTCACTGTTTTCCTCTTATTCATGGCATTTGGTAAGCATGCACGGGCCACTGCTTCAGACCCTACGTTCCAGAAGTTCTCATCAATAGTCTGCAAATCCAGCGCTTGCAGGATCCACCTCCTGTGGGTAAAACAGGGGAGAGTCTCAGAATTTAGGCAAGGCCCACCTCTGACCTGTGTCTTACTCCACATCCTGAACACCAGCTGCCCCTGTCCTGATTCTCCTATTCTGATTTCTCCATCCTGTTTTCTCCTTGTGTCACGCCTTGCACCCACTTGTATCACCTTTAAGTGCCACTAAAAGGAGGCAGCTACATGTTCCTTCAGTGTCTCCTGCATGGGAAGCAGTCCTACACTTGCAGGAGCCCTGCCCCAGAGTGTGCTCAGCAATGGCCAAGGCCTCTCTGAGCTTTCTTACAGGCTCCATCAGAAGCCTCTTGTCAGGGCGCGGTGGCTCACGCCTGTAATCCTAGCACTCTGGGAGGCCAAGGCGGGAGGATCGCTCAAGGTCAGGAGTTCAAGACCAGCCTGAGCAAGAGTGAGACCCTGTCTCTACTAATAATAGAAAGAAATTAATTGGCCAACTAAATATATATAGAAAAATTAGCCGGACATGGTGGCACATGCCTGTAGTCCCAGCTACTTGGGAGGCTGAGGCAGAAGGATCGCTTGAGCCCAGGAGTTTGAGGTTGCTGTGAGCTAGGCTGACGCCA